>BDUI01001273.1:117154-136640 GCA_002335545.1 Apodemus speciosus
AAGTCCACCAAGGTCCCTAATCACGTCGCACTTTTCTGCCGCAGACGCCGTGAAGGACTGCCGAGGGCGGGTGCTGGTTCACTGCCAGGCCGGCATCTCGAGGTCGGCCACCATCTGCCTGGCCTACCTGATGATGAAGAAGCGGGTGAGGCTGGAGGAGGCGTTCGAGTTCGTCAAGCAGCGCCGCAGCATCATCTCGCCCAACTTCAGCTTCATGGGTCAGTTGCTGCAGTTCGAGTCTCAGGTGCTCACCACGACGTCCTGCGCCGCCGAGGCGGCCAGCCCTTCCGGGCCCCTGCGGGAGAGGGGCAAGGCCACTCCCACCCCCACCTCGCAGTTCGTCTTCAGCTTCCCCGTGTCCGTGGGCGTGCACGCGGCCCCCAGTAACCTGCCGTACCTGCACAGCCCCATCACCACCTCCCCCAGCTGTTAGGACCAGGYTCCCGACACCGAGTCCAGCGAGTGGGCCCCCAGCCAGTGTGCGAGCCACGTGTGAGCAGCGAATAGGGACTGACCAGTGAGGGGGGGGGCAGGTGACCACGCTCCGTCCCTTTCCATTTCTCCTTGGCCAACCACAGGGCCARCTAGAATGGCAATAACGACTTTGAATACACATTTAAAACAAACACAATTAAACACTCAAACATAGAGCAATAATGGCAGCTTCTGCTGCCAGAGAAGACTTGGTTTGTGTGTCAGCTTTTCCTTTGCAGGTAGATATTTACCTCATTATTATTATTATTATTATTATTATTATTAATTATTATTTAAAGCAATCAAGCTTGAAAGTTATGAAACCCACAGATCCTGGCAAATGTGCCCAACCAATTTAATTTAAGTGGAGAGGGGAAGAGGAGAGAAAATGAGTTTGCCAGAAAAGTGCCTGGTTCTGTGTGTTTGTTCTTCTACTGTTGAACTCACAGGAGTTTTGTTCTAGATCCTTCTAGGCCACACTATTGTAATTAGTCGTCAGCTGGGAAATTAACGGTTGAATTGAGCATTGAGAACAACCTTAGCATGTTGGGTGCAGGAGTCTGGTGACTTTGGGATACATTTCTGTTGAGGTCGCACAGTAGAGCATAGATGCACGCAGGTGTGCTGGCAGCGAGGGGGGCAGGCGGGCGGGGGTAGGTGGTCCTCATGGTCGCCATCTTGCATTGCTGCCACTGAGAAGCAGGCAGGGTGACGTGCCCGGAGGTCTATGGTTGTCACGTTTGCAGCGGGCTCTTGGCCTCACTGACCCAGTCGTGTGAGGTTTTCTCTCCAGTGATCCATTTGGCTGTGGATAGAGTGGTTCCTCCCACTYGGCCTAGGGTCTGGATRTTGTCTGTGGTAAACGCCATCTTTTCTAAGGTGCTCCTGGAAAACCGGGTGCCGTTCAGATATTCCTGCCGTGGTGAATCATTTGCTAAGGGCAGATCAGAACCAGATCACTAAAGATGAACTAAAACAATCTCCCTCTCTCGGATAAATTGGGTGTTTCAGTTTTAGGAGTTTACTTGAARTATACCAAGACATTCTTGTTACGAAATCCCTGTCAAGTGAATACGTTGAAAAGCCTCCCCCTCCCCTTCTTTTGAATAAAAAGATAAGCGTATGCCTGACTTGGGGTTCCTTAAAGTCTGGAAGAACAGAGGGTGTGGGGCTGGGTGCCAACTCCTATTTTAGTGATATTGGGTGACTTAGGAGCCTTGTTGGGTTCTGACTGGGCCATTTTAAAGGAGCCTTTCCAAACGGAGGAATGGCTTTGGCAGAATAAATATGTTTTCTAAGGGGAAGATGCAGGGTGGGGAGGAAACCCGTTTCATCTGTAGTATGGGAGACCATTTCATCACGGCTTGTCAGATTAGAGGTCACCACAGACTTGGCAGAAACCAGCATGGGCYTGCCCCCCTCCCCCACACCTTGAGCATAAATAGAACTTCAAGTCTCCATGTCACATTGTCATGGGATGCTCTTTCTCAGCCAGGATCCCAGACAGCCCGGGGTTCATGGTCCCCCCCCCCACCATGAAATGTGAACCTGTGTTGGTATAACTTGTATCAGGTGACCTGTGTCCAACTGCCTTTGGGTGAGATGTAAGGGGTGCCGCGCTCCCCTGACCGCCCCTTGGCTGGAGGCAGAGAGGGGCTGAGCTCCTGATGGTGGACTGCCTATGCCTAGTTGGATGGTCTTACATTTCTGCCCCTCTGCTTGCTGGCAGCTGTTTCGTGGTTGGTGAAGAATTAGATTAAACGAGTTTTGTAGCTAAACAAGTCCCGGGTTCCAGGAATGTAAAGGGTATCTGGAGAGTAGCTAGCCCGTAGACTACATTCCCTTTCTAGACGAGTGTTTGCCAAATGTGTCCTAGTTCCCAGACTGGATCTCAACCACACGGGCAGTGAGAGCTCCAGTGTCCCTCCCCTGCCTCCGAATTCAAACCTCCTATGACAGTGTCAAGGGGCTATTTATAAAGTCATGTTCTTTGTACTTGATAACAGCATGAGACCCAAAACTCTAGAAAGAAAGTAGGACATTGGTTTGATTGAAAACCAGGGGGGCACGCCTTAAAGTTCTCCAGAAGCTTCCTTGATGGCTTGTAATAGCTCTAATGAAGATCCTGTCCTTCCTAGTGGTTAGTTTTGAAAGACAGCATCTCGTCCACGAGCTGATTTCTGGTGATGGGAAGTTTTGGAATGTCAGAAGGCCATTGAATATTTGAGAATGAGTTTTGGAATGTCAGAAGGCCATTGAATATTTGAGAATGAGCAACGCTCGATTCTCCCCAGGGATCTTGGCTCCCATCATCCATGGTGTTTGTAAGACGCTGAAGCCCAGGCGAGCAGGTGGCTAGCTCTCTGCTCCATTCTCCCCTGAGACCTTGTTCTCTGGTTCTTGGCTTTCAGTAACGCTGAGGAAGCCAAGGGAAGGGATTGAGAGTCCTTGGGAAGGAGGCAGGAGGAAGAGAAGATCTGATTGTCACTCCCAAGGGGAAGGGACTGGGCGATGGCCAAGGAAGCCGGTGGGAATCACAATAGTTCATATGTGTTCATCATAATCACCCGGGTAGCCTTTAAACTCCTCATATCCAGGTGACCCTTGACCAAATAAACCAGGACTTGTGTGGGTGGGACCCGGACACCAACCAGTATGTTACATTGTTCCTGTGCGCTTTCACTGRTACGGCCAGGTCTGGAGACCATTGCTTGCCAATGGTGGAAGCCAGGTCTTGCTGGCACACAGCTTGTGAAGCAGACAGAACAGTAGGGCTTTGTAATGGTGTCCGTGTCATCCCACTCCACAGCCCGCTGAGGGATGAGGTGGTTTCTTTGCGGCAAGTCCCCGAAAGGGAACTAATTTGTGGAGCATTGTGAGTGAACTCAATATAGTGTCTGGGTGTTGATGTATTTCCTTAAACTTTGTCTGCAAGAAAGATGGAGAAAGTATGTGTCTGTTTTGAAGTCCTCCTTCTAGTGCCCCACCCGTCCTTAGAGCTCATGAATCATTCAAGGGACTTCAGCGAGATTAACAATGCAATCCTTGTAACTTGTGTAAATAGTCCCATCTTTCTGAGTGGTGTCATTTCTACATTTGATATGCTTGTATTTCTGTAGGATGTACATTGTTTTGTAGACGAGTCAAACATGTCTGTTTTTATTTATTGCTTGAAAAAAGATCATTTGAAGAAAAAAAATAAATACATTTTCAACCATTTCTGCTTTTGTGGGACTCTCACTGGCTCCTGTTAGAACTTGGAAGGGGAGGCAGGACTGGGCCCTCAGGATCAGGTGATCCTGCCCACTTAGCACCTGCAGTGCAGACCARCTGATGGTGGAGCCCTGGGAGACAGGCGAGACGAGCCGGCGCCTCACCCGCCGGGCATCCGGGCATCTTTCCCCTGCAGGGCCTACCGTAGGAAGCATAGGAGAGATTCAAGGGAAGAGGCCAGCATTAGCATGGAAACGTGAGCGAAGAGGGCTAGAAAAGAAGAATGTACGGCGTTGCTACACGGGATCTGAGGCTCAAAGAATCGGAGGCCACTCTACTGGCTTCCCAGTCTGTTCAGACTGGAAAATAATCCATTAAATGCTTCAAGGCTAGAGCGAGAAAACGAGGTAATGGTTTGCAAAACCACATGCTGAACCACACATTTCTCCATTAGTATGGCTCTCCCAAGTTGTAAATATTAATACTTTACCACTATGATCATAAGCATCTTGGAGACACCAGTCTAATAAGAAAATTCAGTAATTACAAAATTGTAAAGAAAAAACAAGTTCCTTTCCCATATAGAAATGCCAGTAAATATGCATATGAATACTCTTCATGCATATCAGGAGTCAATCAGATTCCGTCACAGGTGGTTGCGAGCCACCATGTGGTTGCTGGAAATTAAACTCGGACCTCAGGAAGAGCAGCCAGTGTGTTTAATTGCCGAGCCATCTCTCTAGCCGCCCCCCCCCCCAAATCTATTTTTAAAATGAAAATTTAAAAGATAAAACTGTCTACAATAAACTTGTAGGAACAAGTGAGATGTATATTATGAACAAGAGATAACATACTCTGGGAAGACAGCATATCGTCTGTTCATGGATAAGAGGGGCTAGTTGTAATTTATAAAGTAACATAACTCAGGAGCTCTTATTGGGATTGGGGGAAGAACTATTTCATTCAGAGAATTATATGGGGGGGGACATAATCAGGGAGGAAATGCAGGTAAGATGCCTTTTAAGTCTTCCTCTGTTCGAACAGGGCATTGAACGGTCGAGACGCACCTGCCACCTCTCAGTTATAGGGACTGTTTGGATTACCCAGCCTTGGCCTCTTAACTCTCTCCTGAGCTCTTACAATAGCAGGGCGTTGGGGAGAGATGCCAACTTTGAGGTACAAAGAACAAGGGAAGCATTGAACTTCTGAGGTAGAGGGACTTTTCTGAATGGAAAAAAGGATGCGACGACCGTCCTGAAGCTGTTCAGTTGGTGAAGGGAGCTCACGGGAGGGGAGGGGGGAGGGACAGTTGGTAGCGGGGGGATAGAATCTTGTCCAATAAATAGATGAACAGGTAAAAGCACCAAGAAAGGGCTTAGGGACAAGGCTCAGAGGTCTGTACCCAGTCCAACAAGGAAGATGGCCTTTAGAAGAAGCAAGCTATCGCTGCCGGGTGCTTGTTCCCTGGGAGCCCTCCAGCCCCAGGAGTCAGTGGTGTCCGGCAGCATGCCCTCTGTCTTCTGGAAAAAGCAGCCCACCTAGCGGGGCGGTGTAACCCTCCAAACACACACACACACACACACACACACACACACACACCAGCACTCCAGTTCGATTCATGGAGATACCCATTCCTCCTTATGTTTCAAAGCAAGCTGCCTTTACTGCAGCCATGGGGTCAGGGTACATGACTTACCCACCCAGCTGCACTCTGTATGAGAGCACTGGAGAGCCTGACCCACACGGTGAGCTCAGGACCAGCTGGTAAGGTTTCTTCGGCATCACTCAATTCCTGGAACTTACTACCTGACAGCGGCGAGAAGGCGCAACCAGAATTTGAGGGTCGACTTCCTTTTGCATCTGTTGTGCCTTGGCAGCTCTCCAGGCTCTGGTCTAGCTGAGAAAGATTGGAGAAGGGTCCTAGGCAGTTACATAGATAGTTTTTCTAACCCCCTTTTTAGTCAACAGCGCTCTTTTTTTTTTTTGGGGGGGGGAGATTGAGGATGGGAGTTTTCAGATTAAATGAAAAAGGCCATTTAGTTATCTCATCAACTCTATGAGAGAGTAAGAATGCTCATTCTAAAGGTAAGAACTTGAGACAACTCAGCAGAGGCTAACTCTGGTTAGCAAGTCGCAGAACCAGGCTGCGACTCCAGATGGCAGAGTTGGGGCCTCATCTCAATCCAGTAGTGTTTTGGGCACACTGGCTGCACCCACAGACTCCCTTAGTCATCCGCACCTCTCACTGTTCCCACGAGGCAGGGCAGAAACAGGATAGCAAACACCACAAAGGAGTAGCCTCTCACTTTGGATCTGCATTAAAAGAAAAAAAAAAAAAAACCAGAACAAAACAAAAAAACTGAACAGAACAGAACCAACTGAAAGCCAAGAATTTCAACATGACCAAACCGCTGCAAGGATTATATGCAATAAGAACTACAAACACCTCAGATGAGCGGTTAAGAACACTGACTGCTCTTCCAGAGGACTTGGGTTCAAATCCCAGCAACCACACGGCAACTCACAACTGTAACTCCAAGATCTGACAACCTCACACAGACATACATGCAGGCAAAGACATACCAATGTGCATCAAATGGAAAAAAAAAAGACTACTAAAACAGCTAACCCTTCACACACAGGGTAGAAATATGTCTTCCATTCTTCTGACCTTACAGTTAAACTTTATTAGCATTATCTGCTCATCCATAAAACTGAAATGCACCTCATAAAACACCTCACATTCTCATTTATGAAGGGCAATTCGTTTAAGTGAAGTAACTTGTTCTGAGCTTTTTTTTTAATGTGAGTGCATGGAGACCTGCATGCCAGAAGAGGGCATCATCCCTTTATGGATGGCTAGGATCTCTGGCAGATCGGCCAGTGCCCTTAACCACTGAGCCATCTCTCCAGCCCCTCGAGCATTTAATCTGTCGACGACGACGACAACGACGGTAGCATCCATCCTTGGGATAATGCTTCCAAAGCTACGATGGCCATCTAAGAGACTGGTGTGCATCGTTAATGCCTGATCCTTCTGTCTGCCCTTTCCTGTTTTCCTAATCTTTCCTGTGATGTAGGTCAGGATCCCTGCTGCACCCAAATCCCTGGCAACTTCTTAGACTGCTCAGCCTGTAAATGGGGGAGTTGTTTGGAGATACTGGCACTTCAAAAGGATTCAGTTTGTACCACTGTATCATACTATACACCATCTACAACTATTAAGTAACTTTTGCAGACAGTCTTCCCACTTAACAGAGACGTAGAGGCCAATGGTTTTCATAGGACTTGCTTTGGAATTCTGAAGGTTTAGTGGTGCACGGCACACCCTGCCTTTCTCCAGATCATCCTCTCCACAGCCTCTTTCCATACCAGCTTCATACCCATTTCCTCATATTTGATACTTCATTTATATGCAGAATTGTAAAGCTGTTTGGTCCTACTGTGTAAATCAATCCTGGTCTAGGAAAAGGATGTCAAGAATCTTAATAAATCTAACAGAAATAAAATCAACACATCCCACACTCACTGACTGTACTGGTTTAAACTTTTGTTATGTCTAATAGGTTCATGGGCTCCTTTGTCGTTCTGATTATAAAGCTAGAGTGAACCAGGATAATGATAAAGGGTTATAAACCCTCTAAGGAGAACGTGCTGGCTCTAACCTGACACACTGGGCCACAATCACCAAAACACTCTTAGGCAACAGAAGTTTTAAAAAGTTCACACTGACGCCTTTAATCCCAGCACTTGGGAGGCTGAGGCAGGCAGACCTCTGAGTTCAAGGCCACTCTGGTTCACAAAGGGACCCAGGACTGCCAGGACTACACAGAGACCCTGTCTTGAAAAAGGAAAAACTATTTGCCCTGGGGATGCAGCTCAGTTGGAACAAGGCATCTTTCTAGAATGTAAGGTCAATCCACAGCCCACCACCACCTACTTTTCAAAATCGGTGCCAGAGAAAATGCTGCATCTCCTCTTCAGATCCTTGGGATGTGTTTTGGTTGGAATTTCCTTTAAGAAACAAATCCAGCTTAGCAAGTGACTTTTAAAAAACCCTTGTATGTGTATATGTATGCGTGCATCCATGTGTATATGAATGCCAGGATGTCACATGCGAAGACCAGAAACCAATTTCAAGTGCGAGCCCCTGCCTTCTATTTTGAGGCTGGGTCTCTTGTTTTATCCCACCCAGCTGCCCTGTGAGCTTCTGGGGGATTTGTGTCTCCATTTTCTCTCTCCCCTTGGGAGCACCAGTATTACATACACTACTGCTTTTACATGGGTTCTGGGTGTTAAAACCAGGCTCAACCCAAAGCTGGGCACTTGCTTTCCTGGCCCCTCCTCAGTCCTGGGAAGTGTTTCCACCTTCCTCCTTTCTGTCAAGCCCCCACACAGGCGGGGTCAAACTCTCAAAGCTTCCCTACTAAGCTGCTGAAATCCCAAGTACACACTTCACTGTGTACTTGCTGTTTGGTGCACAGGTCTGACCGTTACATACGCTCTAACAGAACCAAAAGAAAAGATTCTTGGGGTGTTGTGGATTCTTGTGGGTCTTCATGTGAGACCCGATGACACTGGACTGTCACAGTGGTTTTTCATTTCTCTGTATCCATCTAAAGAAGCATCACGTACAATCGGGGAGCAGCGTACAACAGCTGGCACTTAGGCTCTAGAGTGGAAGGTAATCTGATATGCAAATTATTTTGCCATTTTACCTTCAAGTTTATGTGTGAAACGGATATTAAAAGGACTTTTCAGGGTCCTTTGATTAGTGACAACATACACAGAGCACGAAGAGAAACAAATGAAAAATAAAACATGAAAGCAAGATTTCTACACACCAGGCCATGACCATGGTTACACGTGTTTTTCTGAAGTTTCTTGCGCTGTTGATGTATTTCCACAGCTCCCTCGTGGGCTCACAGGTGCTAAGAAACTTCAAGCTGAGATCTCACGAGGCCGTGACGCCTCAGAGCCTGACCCCTAGTGGCCACGGCACTTTTCACAACAGGCCAGTCTCAAGAGAAGCTGCTGCTTTAAAACTTCCCACCCAGTAAGATGCTCCCTTGCCTGCCCACCTGGACGCGCACCCACACCCACACCCACACCCACACACACACACACACACACACACACACGGCCCAAAGACCTCGTCATCTTGCCTATCGTAAGAGCACTTCCATAAATGCCTGCAGCTCACAATTCCCGATTGCTTCTCCTTGTCTGTGCCCGGGTACACACAAACGCTGGCAATCCTTGTTTGTCACCCTGACAACCCTTCTGGTACAGAAGTTATGCGTACACGCCCAGTTCAGGATCAGTGCATGTGGAGAGAGTACAGTTCCTTGGGGATGAGGTGGTAGGTCTTACTGTGTAAGCCAGACTGGCCTGAAACTGGTGATCCTCCTGCCTCAGCATCTTAAGTGCTGGGACTGCAGGTTAATAAGGCACACTGAGCGGTGTTAGATCTTGAGTGTGTCCCGCGGCACGTATGGACCTTTTCTCCACCCACCGTCCTGGCCGGGAGGGCCTATGAGCTAGTCAGGGCGACTGTCTGGAAGGTTCTCCGGCTATTGCTGTTGCCGGGGCTCCCAGCTTACGGGGCTCAGGACCACCGTGCTGCGACCTCGCTGGGAAGCGGAAAGGAGAACTGACGGCTCCGACAGGTCAGCTCTGCTGCAGGTGCCGAGGGTCGGCGACAAGAACAGAGCAGGGCAGAAGCAGCAAACACTTAAGCTACTCAGTGTACTTTAAAATGTTTTTATTGAATATTAATCCGTTACAAGTACTGTAGACATTAAGCCAAAGCACAATTACAGGTTAGATATAATCACAGAGATGTTTTAAATAGAAACCCACCATGTAGGCTGGTTAAGTTCCTTGATGCCCTCTTTTAGAAATGAGTAGAAGGCGAGAAAAAAAAAGGGGGGGGTCTTCCATTCCAGGTGAAAGCTATAAAGATCAGAGAATTTACATGCTGTGAGCCTCCTTTTGTGATCAAACTGCTAGGACTATCAGGTTTAGAAAAACTACATAGAAAACAAAAATCTAGGATATTCAGTCAAAATCTGAATTTCAGATAAGTTAAAGAACATTTTAAAAATTGCACAGATATGTCAAATATGAAATATACTTGAGCTAGAAAACTGCCTGAAATTCGACTCTAAGTGGGCATCTTGTATTTTATCTGACAAATCTACAGATGGACAAACGCAAACAAAAAAGGAGGAGCTGGAACCCCGCCACTGGTGGGTCACACAGAGACCGGAAACAAAGGAACACTAACAACAAACCAAAGGGCCACCACACTGGTTATTTACACAGACTGACGAAGTTACAGTAAGAAAGTTACAATTACAACTCCAGATGCTGTTGTCAGAACATCTAGATTTCCTCAAAGCTGGGTTGGTAAGTTCTTGAGAGACCTTGTCAATCAAAGTACCTTTTTAGTTTTGTAGGTATTAAGGACACATATTACTACCACAAAGATGAGCTCAGAACACTGGGAGAGAGGAGCAGGCAGTACACACACGACGAGTTTCAGTGTTCTGGGTAGTGAATCTATTCACTTTACTGCACGGTCCCCTTCGCGGTCTATGCTTCAAGTCCCCACTGCTTTTCTTGGCTGGGGCATTTTCTAGTTTCTCTTCCTGCACCCTGGAGAGAGGTTCGGGGGTACCCCATCCCACACTGAGCTAACAAAGGGCGTGCAAGAGCTGCTTGAAGGATAGCAAAAGAATTCTGAAAAATGAGAAAACTCTGAAAGGAGGGTGGAGGGGAAGGAAACAGGAAATGCAGGGGTGGTGGCGGTGAGAACTTCCTCTATGGGGTGAGGGTCTTTCTGGGGTGAGTGTCACCTCAATTTTGCAGAACTCTGGTAGAAGTATAAAACTGGCCACACAACCTGACCATACTGGATCTTATAGAAGATATAAATCTTCAGCTTCCAACAGGTTTTAAGCTTCATGTGTCATAGTATATACTTAAAATGATTTAAAAACAACTTCCATGCCACTCAGACTCTACCYGGTATCACGTACCCACATGGTCTGGAAATCCCACCAGTGTTACCCCAAACCAGATGACCCGTAGGCTGAAGAACTTTGCGTGAGACAAATTGGAACTGACTGGCTACATCAACGCCACTAAATGTGACAATATTGCTTATAAAATATACCCCGTAAAACACGCGTAAGCGGGTAGAAACGAACAGATACGCCCACTCACCGACTTCAAATATTAAGAAGTGGATTCATGTTTCACTGCTAGATTAGAAAAAGTTAAAAAGTTTCTGCCACAGATAAGGCTTTTTCAAACAGGAAAAATGTCATTGTCTATCTATTAACTTCAGAACTTCGGTTGGCTGAAGCAGACCGACTTTTTTAGGGCGGTATTTTTTAAGTGATCTTTTCATGCGCTAGCCGTAGCCAGCAATTGTTTGAATATCATTTTCACAATCACCTTCCCTTCTATGCCACTGCCTTAATGTCAAAGATCAGTCTTCGACTTTCTGATACATGAAAACATCCATTCTAATGTCATTTTTGAATCTTTGCTGAGTGATTCTATAGTCCGCACTCCATGCAAGGTGATCGGCCCAACAGAACCACAGCAGGAAGGCCGGTGCACAAGTGAGGGCCGGGCGCAGGGTGAGGGGACCGGACAGCGAGATGTGCTTAACAGTACACATGCGTTTACAAGGCCATTTACAGGAATTCAACTGACACTGTTTAAAGGGGGGAGGGAACGATGGCTAAGTGCCCTTCATGCACCTGGGAATACACTGCAGCAGGGGGAGGAAGACCGGGACAATGTGCTGCACTCTAATGCCCTTCTCTAGTGTTGGCCACATGTTAGTAATACGTTTGTAATAATATCTAGGGTAATAAAATGCTAATGAATGCTTATTTGCTTGCCATATTCAAGTACTTCTCTATATATTCCAAACGCCCTTCACTACTACAGCTACAGAGAACTCAGTGCGAGAGGAGCGCGAAGCTCAGGCGCCCAGCCGCCTTCGTGAGCCCGATGTCAGCTGTCAGCGCTGTCACTGTGCTGAGGTTGCTGACTGCGAGGAAGGGGAAGCCACGGTAGAGCCTGGACTGCACTGTCACTGTGTCTGCAGAGCTGAAACTGGATTCATGCTGCCGTCTGTTAGCAAACTGGCAGAATCTTAGCGCAGAAAGTGGCTGAGGACCACACCCAGCTCCATTCTGATATGAAGATAAGGGACACCTGGATTCCAATGCAAGACTCACGATGAAGGGAAGGGTGACTRGGCAAGCACAGGAGCGCCGTCTGAGACTAGGCTAGCGATCTGGAGAGACGCAAAGGTACGGGCAGACGGACCCAGAGTACTTATTTTATGCCTGAGTTAAGTATCCAAGCTGGCCAAACCGGTGACCTGGCGGTGCCGGGCGCCTGGGGAGGCCAAGAGGAGCCTTCTCTGCGGTTCCATAGGGAAGCTGGAGCCCTGACCCTGCCGGGGCTCTAAATGATGTACAGCCAAGAAATTAAAGGGACTTGAGCTCAAGGCCAAGCTCTTTTCCGATTCCAGAGGGCTCTTTTAAATTCTATGTTGCTATACAAGGAAATCTACATAATCACTTTTGCCAACTTGAATACACTCATGATGCCTTTGGTTTTTAAGTTCTGAAAATATGTCTGGCCTGTGGCCCATTTTTTTTTTTAATTTTTTTTTTCAGGACTGATTCTTTTTAAACAGCTCATTTAATGTGCCCTTTGTCACCGGTGAGTCACCATGGGAGCACTAGCCCTATAGAAGGCTTCCTTAAGTCTTTTCTCAGCTCAGAACATGAGACACAGCCCCGGTGGCTTAGGGATCCAAGACAGAGTCCTCAAGGTAAGGCCCAGGCTAATCTAGTTGGTTGATGGAGGTGCTTTGCCAGCCGGAGGCTCATGCTTTAGTCTCTATTTTACTATACCATAGTAACTCGTCACTAAATTAAAATCACAGCTCTGTTTAGCATTTTAAACTAATTCAGGTCAGGCTAAATAACATAGACATTATAGCTACTAAAACTACACAGATGCCAATTTCTTCAACCCTTTGTTAACAGAAAGGAAAGAAAGAAGGACGGAGAAGAGCTCTTGAGCCAATAGCACATTCTGACGCTCTGCACGGCACTCTAGTTGCTATTAAAAACACAGCCAATCCACAGGCCCCCAGCTCAGGCCACCGAGACTCCAACAGAGGTGAGAGCTGAAGCTAATTCTTGACTTCATTTTGAGGAACCCAAGATTTAACTAAAATATCCACACTAGACTGGATGCCTAGTCCTAGCACTGGGCTCAAGCTAACAAAAATGTAATAAATAAAAAGAGAGAAATGTGTATTCAAGAACCAGGGAAACAAAGATGGTCACAGTTTAATACACTTGCATTAACAAAAAAAGTTAAAAAATTTTCAGCCTTCCAATTGAAATGTTTAAGCGTGTCACACTGTGTCCCTCTGTCGATATGACTTCCGCTTCAGAGCCGAGTAGGACCTAAACAGAGTGATGCCCTCACTTCAGGATTCAGTTAAGGTCCACAGGGACAGAAGGAAGCGTGGCTCTGCTCAGTGCCATGCATGTGGTGAAGGCCATCACAGCAGCACTTTCACAAAGAAATGTTTCTCTATTAGTGGCTCTAAAAAAAAAAAAAATAGGTCAAACTGCCTTTGGTTTCAACTTTTGTTTTCTGTGTCTGACGATATTAAGAACTTTGAAGAAATGGTTCAAAACTGAGAGAAGGGATCTTTCTAATCTATTTGACACATACTACTCAAAATAAAGGCCAGATTAGGGGTAAACAAAACGTCCTTGCCTTTGTGCATATTTATTATGTAGGGCTTGAATCCTGGCTTTCTAACTAAAGAGAGAGGAGAGTAAAACGCTGGGCCCTGACTTTGGGGAGACGGTTCTGGTGGTGCAGAGAGTGAAGCGCCTGTTGAGACATCCCTGGGTCTGCTGGCTGCAGCCACAGCCCTGACCCCCCCCCCTCCGCGGCTCCTCCCTCCCAGCTCTCTAGCCATCCACCAGGGAAGCAGAGTTCTGAGGCCTCCACCGAGCCTCTCCCTGGAGCCTTTGACATCTGTGGCACAGTCCTGAGAAGCCTGCAGACGGCAAAGAGCAGCCAGTCCACCTGGCTCTGACTCTAGGTCAAAGAAAAGAGCAAACGGTGCACCCGGCTCTGACTCTGGGTCAGAGAGAGGTCTGTGCCCTCCCTTTTAGGATGGGGCGATGGAGCAGTTTATAAAAGGAAACTGAATATTGCTGCTTTTCCTTTATGTTCACAAGAGGCAGAGATACAAATCTGACAACAGGGACGGGAATAGCGTCTTGCTCGGCCAGAAGCCTCGGCCGCATCCCAATGACTTTAGTCAGCGTGACTGTGCAAAATATCCAGGAAGACTCTGGCTCATTTTCAAAGTAACAACAACAAGCGTCAACAAATATGTTTGGCAAAATTAAGAAATGAGCCCATCTCATGTGTCTGTTATACCTGTGCCAAACACAACAAAGAAAATGTAGTGTATGAACCAAAAACATGTAAGCCGGCATATTCTCTTTTCCCATCTCTACATCTGAGCAAAACATTTTGCTTCAGAAATGGGTAACTGTAATGAATGGCCTGAGACGTGTCCAAGGCCGCCTGGCAGCCATCTCCTCCAAGGGACCAGGGCAGGTGAGCGTGCTGGGGCCCACTCTGCGTTGCCACTCTAGAATGCTTTATAAAAGACACACAGCTTATTTCTTGGCTGTTGGGATTTAGAGAATATTGATTTTTGTTGTTGGAAGCAATCCACTGTAATCCAGTTGCAGGGTTGAATCACTCTGGCCTTTACCGGGGCAGTCACTAGGTCTTCTGCTCTGCTGCCGTTGCGGTCTGTGAAGGGGCTTCTGGCTTCATGATCTGGTAGGTGATGAGATATTCTGGGTATGCCTGGAACGGTCAAGAAGGCAAACAACTCATTCCCTTGAAGGGGTAGCTCTTAAGCCTTGCACACGTTATCAGGCTAGATAATGTGTGCAAGCCCACCATCTATAACATTATCTGCATACTACTTCTGCTTCTATTTTACCCTCTGTAGTGTTGAGGATGGAAGCCAGCACCCTGCTCACACGAACCAACCACTCTACCTACCAGCAGCACCGTAGAGCCTCAGACTCATAGGTCTTTCAGTGCTGTAGGTTAGGTCCCTCTGTTCATCCTGTTTTTTTTTTCCCCTGAGACAGGGTTTCTCTATAGCCCTGGCTGTCCTGGAATTCACTCTGTAGACCAGGCTGGCCTCGAACTCAGAAATCCGCCTGCCTCTGCCTCCCAAGTGCTGGGATTAAAGGCGTGCGCCACCACGCCCGGCTCCCTCTGTTCATCCTTTACTGTAAAGCCATGCACCATTAACAGGAAAACATCAGCATCTTTCCTCTCCACCTTACATAGTAGGTAGTCAAGAAGCTTATTAACTCAAGTAACAATTTTGCTGCTAATAGCTCAAATTAGTCAGAGGAAATGTTGAAACCCCACACTGTAGACTCTGGAGTGAGGATGGGCAGACATGCTAAGGTACCACAAATCCACAGGGCAACAATCTAGGGGAGACTCAAGTAGGATGTTTGTTTCTTTGTGACAGGGTCTCATGTAGGCTAATTTGTTCTCAAAATTGCTTGTCTTCCAAGTGCTGAAAGCCACACCAGGCTAGGGACGATCATGCCAACTAGCAAGCACCTCTACTGGAGAGAGAATGGTGCAGATTTCGGCTTGCATTCACTGTATGTCTTTGTCACGTCTCTGCTCTCTTGAAGTCAGCGAGACAGAGCAGTTCTGGCATGGAAAGACGTCCTGACTCGGAGAGGGAAAAGGAGTCCGCTCCGAGAGGAAGCTGACACAGATCTTGAAAGCAGGGAGTGTGGACTGCACAAGAACCCTAAAGAACGACAAACTAGACCCAGCACTTCAGAGTGGCCGTGGCTGAAGAGTAACACTCCTCAACTGGGCAAAGGGTTTGGAGCCCCAAAAAATTTATGCACTATTTGCAAGAGATATAGAGATTATTAAAGGTATTATTAATAATAGAGGCTTTTGACATTAAAAATAAATAAAAATACAAGTAGGTTTATTGAATTTTTTCTTTGTAAATTAGCACACCTCTATCTATGTCTTGGGTTTCCCTGGTTATAAACGGGAACAGCAATCCTGACACTTGTTTTTGTTTTCTTTTTTGGGGTGAATTAAGTACACAGGTCTTGGAACAGGATTGGTATAGTAAGAATAGAGTATGTGTTGGGTGCTGTTGACATTATTGTTATTATCCTTCAGTAGACTGGTATCTCATCAGAGGTCTCAGGACTTGAAAATCAAAATATATAAATAAGCTTTTTAAAAGTCCTGTCTAGACATGTAAGCAGCATTATCATTCACAGCAGTCTTTCATAGTCCAGCACTCTCTGCTCTGGTCTGAATCTAAGCCTCCAATGGTGTCCACCAGTAACTGACCAAACTGGAATGACCAGGGTGGACAATCTCTCTGGACTCTTGAATCTGAAGGTGCAATAACTGCTCTCTGTGTCTCTCTAAGTCACACTGCTTAACTAAATGGCTTTAAGGCAGCACTTTAATTCTTACTATTAAACCAAGCTGTTGCAGATCGTTCTTTATTAGTGGAGAGATACACTGTGTATATGGTTTGATTGTTAGGGGAATTGTTTAGTGGAGAGAGTCACACTGTGTAGATGGTTTGACTGTTAGTGGAATTGTTTATTCAACAGTATAGGYTTAATGCCTCTACCATGTGTGAAATACCATGGCGTGGAGCAGAGCCCTTGCTGTCAGGTTGCAAACCATCTGTCTGGGGATCCACGCAAGACAAGAAAACTGTGGCCACAGTGGCACACACTCCGCACTAAGGCTGAGAGGGGATGCCGCTGCCCTGGGCCCAGAGAAGCTGCCTGGCTGCACMCTGGTGTGACGCCTTGGTTTTGCTTCCGCAGTTACTTCGGCAGGAGCCAGGGACACCGGGAACCTGGGTGTTTGGTCGAATGTTTAAAAGACTCCTGACACATGTCCTGTCTTAGTCAGACACACTCTGAGATTCTAGCAGCATGAATTACTAAGTTCCTCCGGTGGGGGCTCCAGGGCCATGATTAGGAGGCAGGATTGCTTCTGTGTACAGTTTACTGATCAATCACACAAAGCCTATAAGACTTTAAGGTGAGACAATCATTTAGCTGCAGGATTAGAAAGGCTAGAACGAACCAAAAAATCCCATCAGGCCATTTTAAGCCATGCTACTTAACAAGAGCACAGAGGGGAGACATCTGTTCTAAATTCCTAAAAGTAACAACTCACTTTAGGTTTCAAGAACCCACATTTCTAATGCTAAAACTAGATCTCTAACACTCCGTTGTCTCCAATGAAACTCTGGATACTGGGAAAGGACTTTTACAAACCATTCTAGAATATTTTCTTCTTCACTTTAAACAAACAGCATTGTACCATCATTTCAGTAAAACAGACAAAACCTTGGTAGCAACCAATAAGCAGAGAATCTCTCTCCTTCATATCTGATGTTGAGTGTAAAAGTGAAACTGATACAGACAGTCCTCTTTTCCCCACACACCAGAGCTAGAAATGGAATCCAGGGCCTTGCGCAAGTGCTTTACCACAGAGTCACATACCAGCCTCTGCAGATAGTTTAAGGCTAATCAGGTCACAATCAAAGCCAACTTTCTTCAGGAATATATCAATTTCAGAGCATCTTTCAACCCTAGGGTCTCTTGTATGCCTCCCAATCTGTTCTCCGGCCTCTGATACTCCTGTCTCAGCCCCTATCCCTAGTGAGTGGTGGAAACTTTGGCTGCTCAAGGAGTGTCGTTCCCCCCTGGCTGCCTCTTACCCTTGTAGCTTTGCAGCATGCATGCAATGATTTTTACGGAAACCCTCTTAACTCACCATCTGTATTTTCTCCAGCTAACTTTTACCATGAGAGTTGGCAAGACACAATTTTTCTAGCTCTCGCACCCYACCTCTATTTATGATATTCTACCATGACCCAAGACGGTCCTTTGCCACTCACTCTCAGTAAAGAGCAACGGCACTTTCCCCAACGCAGTACTACATTTATTTGGTGTGCAGCTTTCTCAGACTTGGAAGCGAAGCCCCCGCAGTGGCTCTTAGCCCTTCATGCCGCATTTTCCTTCTTGAGCACATCATTACTTCCCAGTATAACAAGCTACTTAAAGCTTTTTTTTTTTTTTTTTTTTTTTTTTAAATCTATTCTGTTCCAACCCTGGTTCCTTCTAGCCAGGAATGGTTTGAGGGACTGGGCTCTAGCTTTTCATTACTACTGGGGTGTCTTTGCTTTCAGCAGAGAAAAAAAATGTATTTATACATAGACCTAACTAAACACACATATATGTACATAGGCATTTATATATCTATTGATATATTTGTTATAAACTATGAGTTCCTATTAATACAACTTCAGTACATTCATGCGTTTTAGAAACCTTTCTCTCATTCCAAATGACATGCCCCTTCTTCTACAGTAAGAACAACAGCTCCCAAGAGTTAAGATCCCTATGCATGTCCTTACTTGCTCAACGCTGTAATTTACTTCATGGAGTCTTGCCACTTTATCCACACTACCACAATAAACAACCACTGAAGAGGAGCCCGAGGTATTTGCAATTCTTTGCAACTATACGCTCTACTCTGCTCATGACAGCACACACACAAAAATATTTTTATACACATTATCTATTTGTAGTTACTTTCTCATTTTTTCTTCTACTTCAGGTTAGCTATGGCTTTCAGTTAAGGATAGAAAAATAACTTTGCATTCAGATAATCTGGGTGACCTTTAGTGATGGGAGCTGTCACTCTGTATACACATTTCCACTACTGTTTTTTTCCCAATTTCGTTTTGGATCCCCAAGAAGGTGACAGAATTAAATATACTGTAGCCTTCTGACTCTCAAGGATGTAGGGCGCTGATCAGAATAAGGATTCCGTTTATGCAAGGCTACATCAAGCAAACCCATCCAAAGGCATGCTGTGTCTTCAATACGGCTTCCACTTCCGTATCAATGTGCTTAGTGACTTGTTCATGCTGATCTGATGAGCAACATACCTGTTCCCCTCTGTAGATGACATACTCAGCATACGCCAGCCCATTGACACTTGGCCTACCAATAACCGAGTGATGTCCTGGAGGTGCGTGGGCCATTTTCATGGTGCTGAATTGTAAAAAAGACTTTCCAAGGGTCACTCTACAGAAAAGCATTTGTCTAAAGGGAGAACAAAAACAAATGAAAATACTTTAAATCTAATTTTTAAAAAATTAATATTTATTTACTTACACTCCAAATGCTCACCTTCTCCAGGTTCTCCCTCACAAAGTTCTTCCTAACATTTTAAATCTTAAAACATTAACTGTTAGGTTTCTTAGCTTTTAATAGAAAATTTCATAGAATGAAAGCTAATTGAAATGCTAATTTCAAGTCTACTGTATGTATTAATGGGATAAAATGTGCTATACTGACTTACTACTTAACAATTTCAGGCTCAGTATCAAGTTAGATCGACAGTTTAAGGCAGTGTTGGAGTAACCTGGGACTCTGGTGTAGGAAATACCTGGTGTGAACTGTGCCAAGTGCAAACAGACACACCGCAGAGACCTGAGCATTCACAGGGGCGCGCAAACAGAAAGGACACAGATGGGAACTGCGCCTGAGACTAACACTGTGAACTGTGTGTGTGTGTGTGTGTGTGTGTGTGTGTGTGTGTGTGTGTG
>BDUI01001273.1:137594-154908 GCA_002335545.1 Apodemus speciosus
CTGCTTCTGCACTCCAAGGGCAGATGTCTCGGACAAGGATACACGGCTGTAAAGCCCAAGGTAATTATTATCTAATCCTTTAAAAAAGTCAGCCCTTAAACACTACACACTTTAGCTACTTAGTACAATTAGTCACTCTGTTAAATGCAATTAGGCACACTGTTAAATATGAACAGTTTGTAGCAAYGGAGTGTGTTCTTTGGGTTATTACTGCGTCCTGCCTCGCTGGCTTTTTAGCTGGATGACACCAGTGACCCACTGGGATAAAGGCTCTATCTAGTGTAGGAAAAAAAGGTCTCACTCTACATGATGAATAGCCTTTATTTAATTTAAAGCTTTATTTTTATTTTATATTGTATGACGGTTCTGCCTACATGTATGTATGCACCTGGTACCCAGAAAGGCCAGGAGGGAAAGTGGGATTCCCTGACACGTGTACCTGGCGTGGCAGACAGATGTGTGCCGCCATGAGAATGYTGGAACTGGCCCCAGGCTGTCTGCAAGAGCAGCCATCTCTGCAGCCCCCAGGAGGCTTCCTCGGTGCCGTCTTTCCCATCATGGCAGCAGCGTGCTGCCAGTAAGTACATTTTGTCACTGTCCATCTGTGGGCAAACCTGGTCTGCTGGGCCTACTGAGACAGCGCGTGAAGCAGCAAGTGAGCACGTGCGGATGCTGGCTTGCTTCCTGCTTGTGGTATTCTGTAGCTACAACGGTTGAAAAACACAGGGGCAGTGCCTGGGGAGCAAATGTTGGCAGACACGAGGCAGGAGCCAACAGAAATTCATTCCTTTTCTCCACTTGCACATCACTGTTCTGAGACAGCAGTCTATGGCTTCTCTGAAGGCGTCTCACGCCCTGGTTACTGGAGCCATGGCCAGCTTGCTCACCACCAGCGCGCCCTGTCTCCGTCCTGCTTCCCAGGGGCGCCCTGGCCAGTGGCGTGCCAGCTGCATGCTTTGCCCAGGCTCCACCTTCTAGGAGACCCTGGCTAGGACCGAAGCGTGTGTCTAACCTGTGCTCTAAGTGGAGGACAGTCCTCCTGAGCATATGGCGTCAATCTTAGAACGGGATGACCAGATACATAATGCAACAGAGAAATTTAAAGGCATTAGTTATAAGGAATTTCAAGATTACATTTTAAGGTATTAACTGAATCTTAAGATACCTTACCCAAATAACGTATGAAAACAATACAATCGAGTGGCTTAAAAAGCAATGTATGGCACTAGAAACTTGGTCAAATACCCATGGCTGGTGAGGGCTGCCCCCACCCCCACCCCCGCCCCTGGCTTTTCTCCTGGGGGGGGGGGTATACTATTGTTGCTTTGGTAAATGGTCACGGTACAGAACTGCCATCAGAGATTTACCTGTCTACAGCACTGCTCTCAATCTCTGAGAAGCTTTTGCAGGAGGCAGCAGCCAGGCAGCATTAGACTGGTCAGAGCCCCGAGAAGAAGCAACTGTGTGCTCTCAGTCCTGAATGGGACACTGCCATCAACCTTTCCAAGGCCCAGGGAACGGCGTGGAGGACGGGATGGGAAGGACAGGAGAGCAGGTGGATGGGGGGGGGGTGCTGTGATATGCTGCCTTAGGGTAGCATGGCCACTGTCGTCCTGAGGTCACAGCAGCTCTGGTCACCTGCACTGGGCCAAGCCCACACATACTCCGGCATGAGGCTGCACCCCTAGCTGAGGAGCCCCTGACAACACAGGGCTGCTGGGAGAGCAGGTTTTTCTTTGGGGGTGCAGGTATGGAAAGTCACCCACCTCCAGGTGGGACCCCACACTCATGTACTCACGAGGACACGAAGAGGAGGGGAAGCACTGGCGGGGTTAGGGGTGAGTATCAGGGCCGAGGGCTGGATACAGTGTGCACGTGCGTGACTGCCACAGAGCCAGTGCAAACAACTGCACTAAATCCCGATGCTCTTGCTCTCACGAGCCGCCATGCTATCCTCTCCAGCTTCTCAAGTACAAAGTCTTACTCTGAAAAGCTGATACTCATCTGTGTGCTACTAATTCCCAAGCTGATGTTCTGAAGCTGCGCTTTCCAAGGGGATTATTATGCTCCTAAACACAAGCACACCCCTAGTCGTGTCGGCAATGAGACTTGAGTCTGGTCTCCTACCCGACCCCACATGCTCCGGTGTGACGGCGGCTACAAGAGCTCTGTCTACAGTGAGCATAAGGTGCATTTCTGCATCTGAAATGCAGTTCCACTGCAACCTACACCATTGAGGCCAGCGCCACGGTCACCGTTGGAGGGCAGAGGTTAGTTGAGGGTGGCAAGCATTGCAGTCAAGGCAGGACGCTCACCTGTGACATATATAACATGACCGGTCTTTGTGTGTGGGACAGCCTGTTCCTCCTCCAATTCCATAAACATACTGATTGCTTTTTGAGGAGTTTTCGGCAAAGTAAATTCCAGCTCCAAACATCCCTCCAATGTATGCATGTCGCTCATCAAACCCTTTATGAATAATTGCATTAATGAAAGGAGAACCTAAAAATATAAAGGTGGAAACATTAGTTTTTCAACACTTCACCATTTACTATTTTCACTGAATGCAGTAATGTTCACAAAGAAAAACAAAACCCAAAGAACTTCAGGTGGCTCAACTTGAAACTTGAGTTTAGCAGGAAGTTCAGAAAGTCCCTGGCATGGCACATGCTTTGGGAAGCCTGCGCTAGATGCAAAGCTTGGAAACCAGGCATGATTTCAACCAGAGCAGTGCAGACAAGTCATCTTCACCCGACAGGCACGCCCACAGCTTCCCCACTGCCTACTGCACAAGCGCAGGCGGCACTCACCGTGGAAGAGCATGCGCTCATTGTGATGGTTGTGGTTCTCCTCAGACACTTCCTTTTGCCTGTGACAGAATCGCTCCCTCAGCTTCTTGTTCACAACTTTCTGAATCTTCAGAAAAGATGAAAGAGTACTGGACTCAATTAAATGTACACTTTGAATTAAAATGACAAGTAGTTTCCCTTTGCTGGTGTCAATTTTGGGTTTTTTGATTGACACAGTATCTAGAAGTTGCTATATCGGAATTCAGTTAATATGCTAGTGACACAGTTTAGTATCTCCTTGCTGTTTTCTGTGTGTCCATGACCCAGCCCTGAGAATCTTGCTGTTATTCTGCACCTTGTGTGAGACCACTGAACCTAGGTTTACTGCTGGCTAGACAAACTGGTCAGTGAGGCTTTCGATCCTCTCCTCCATCTCCCAGTGCTGAGATAACGGTGCACAGACCTATGCCTGGGCTGAACGTGAATGCTGGGGGTTCTAACTCAGCTCCCTCGGGTTTGTGTAGCAAGCACTTTATCCACTAAGCCAAACCAACCAAGAGTTGTTCATGGCTTAGTTTGATAAACCAGTATAATTCCTTTAAGTCTATTAAGAAAGGATTAAACCAGTTTTCAGCAGATGTAATTAACATTTATGATAACCTCTGAAAAAGGTAATGGCAACATAATTTCTTTTCCTGTGGTTTAAGAGATAAATGCCTTCTGGTCTCATCAATGACAAGTAGATGACAATCCAGGCTGTATTCAAATGATTTAACATGAAGTTCCTGTTGAGGAGGGCCCAACTCTGAGGCGCCCACCCCAGCCGCCTTTACAAAGCAGCCTTCTGCTTGGGGCTTTGCTGCTTTCACTGTGTTGTAGTTTCTAGCCCAGGATGGTCTTGAGGGTCAGAGGTTGTAGTGAAGAGAACRGCATTTGATTTTAGGACAATGAGTAAGTATCTTTCACAATTTGAATTTGTTTTTCCAAAATTCCTTCACTTAACTGTCCAGATGATTTCTGCATTAGCTTTGCAATCTGACTTTCCCGGAACAACCTGCAGACTTACTCGAATGACGTTGTATCTGTTGAAGATGCCGCCAGCGTTGCCGCCATCTCTGTGCTCTCGAATAGTGCTCTGCATCTGTAGACAAAGGGGAACAATGAACCCCATCAGAGTGAGCAGAGAGCATTCCTTCCGCTGTCTCAGAGAAGAGCTCTGCCATCTGCCTCCCTGCTGAGTCTGACTCTCAATCAGGAGAGCACTACAAACTGATCAACAAACTTAATGAGGATTTGTGGTGAAAAAATAGTCATAAATACTAATGAAAGCATTTTCTGATACAAATTTTGGAAGACTTTTTTTTGTAAACACAACAGGGAAACCGAAAAAAAATAGCACTTTAAAAATGTATAATTACTATTTTGTTGTTAAGAATGAAAAGAAATTGAATAAGTCAAACCAAAATGATATTAAACTGATACGTTAGATAAATGTTAAAAATAAATATTTGAAAAATATTTTGTATTCCATTTTATCTCAATAGACTTTGGGATCTTGATACAGCAACTTAGGCAAGAGTTGAGTATACTTCACAATTAAACACTTTCCACTCTCAAACTTTAGTAATTATTATGGAAAAACACTGTAGTGTCTTAGGCTGTGGGTAGAACACCTGCTGAGCATGTGCGAGGCCTGAGTTTCTGACCCGACTTGTGGACTGAGCTCTCTACCCATGGTTCCGTCTGCGGGGATGTGCAGCCTGCATCTTACACGACTAGAATTTACTATGGGGACAACTGAACAGCAAGCCCTTGAAGTCCTGAGGCCTTCCTGATAATCTAACACACTGAAACATCACTACAGGGTGACCATCCTATGCTCCCTAATTGACTTCCTAGCATTGAATGGAGATGATATGGGCACTAGCTAAAAAATAAACACAACAAACAACAGAAAATCCTTAACTGCAGGTACACCTGTGTGTGCTTGGGTGTTTGTATAGTAAAAGAATGAGGGAGCTTACTCACAATAATGGAGTTAGACATTGCATTAGGGTAAGAAATATAAGCCATTAAGCACAAAGGGAACTTCTTCCTTCCTTCCTTTTTTTTTTTTTTCTGGGGGGTGTTTTGGATTTGTTTTTTTTGAGACAGGGTTTCTCTGTGTAGCCCTGGCGGTCCTGGAACTCACTCTGTAGACCAGGCTGGCCTTGAACTCAGAAATCTGCCTGCCTCTGCCTCCCAGAGTGCTGGGATAACAGATGTGCGCCACCACCACCGCCCAGCTTCTTCCTTTCTTTTTTAAAAAAAGATTTATCTATCTATCTATCTATCTATCTATCTATCTATCTATCTATCTATCTATCTATCTATCTATCTATCTATCATATATGAGTACACTGTCACTATTTTCAGACACACACCAGAAGAGGGCATCGGATCCCATTACTGATGCTTGTGAGCCACCATGTAGTTGCTGGGAATTGAACTCAGGACCTCTGGAAGAGCAGTCAGTGAGCTTAACTACCAAGCCATCTCTCCAGACTGCCCTCACAAAAGGAATTTCTATGCCATCTTCCTATAAGGAGGTTCAAAGTAGTCTTATTATATAATATTTGGAATAATTGTGATTACGGAAATTAACTAAGCTAGACTATTCTTTTATCATGTAATCAATACCAGAAAAAAATGTGACAATCAGGCACATTACTTAAAAAAAAAACCCACTTAATAATTATATAAACAAACAAACAAACAAACAAAGAAACAATACCCCCCCCCAAAAAACCCCAAAACCTAGAGAGTGTTTTCTGTCTATGAGGCAAGATTCTTGTCCCATATCAATCTTAGGTGCATTTTACTGTATGAAAATGTTTTTAAAAGATTCTTACTTACATGACTTAAAACTGACAAAATTTCTAGAACATAAAGATTGAGCTACTGGACACATAGGTTTGTGATGTGAATGAAATGTGTATCGTTTTAGTCTACAGTCATGTGTAAAGGCTTGCTCCTGACTGAGGCTGAGTAGCAGGCTACGTGACCCYGTAAGAAAGTAAGATGAGTTCATACCCCTGGAAAAAACAGTCTTAACAGAATCTGGGCAAAGAAAAACATTCTGATATGTTACCTCTTCTTCTACTGACTGATATTCTTTATCTTCTGGTGCAAGATCTAGCAAAATAGTTCCCTGATTCACACAGTGAAAAGTCAAATATGGATTGGTTCCTGTAGGAGAGAAAAACAAAAACATAAAGCACACGTCCACACCACTCAGGTTCCACTAAGTCTATGGAGAACTTCACTATAAATAACTGACAGGCAGTTTAGAGCAATTTACTCTATTTTCAATCCCCATCTCAACATACGGTCTGTAAGCAAATACACCAAGGCACAAGAAGAAAGGAAGTGGTAAGGGGCTTATCCCTCCCATGAACCCTTTCTACACAGCAGAGCTCAATACCCGCTGGACTGAACTCCATCATGAACATAGCCGATGTCTACACAGAAGAGAAACACGTGAATGAGTTCTACAATACAAGAACTGCCCTCTAGAACTCTTTCTGGGATGGCTTGAAATGGTCACTGACACAACTTATCTCTGGTAATTTCATAGGGTTGACTAAAATACATTAAAAAAAAAAAAAGAGTCGTATTCAAAGCCTCTAAGTTTTGGTCGCCTATACTTTTGTCAGCTCCATAGATACTTGCTCCTTCTCTTCTCTCCTCTATGGAAAGTGTGTCTAACAGAGATACAGAAAACATGGCCGTGATCGAAGAGAGCCCAAGATAAGGCAGACAGGCCAGGCTGTGAGAAACCATGGGGTAAGTGTCTGATTTTATCCAGAGAGCAGCAGGGGCTATGAAGGGTTAAGGGCAGGATGAGAGGTGGACAGGCTTGTGCCGGAGCCCTTGGTGGCTGTGGGGAAGGCGGTGAGGGAGGTGAAGGCACAGGCTGGAGACGGCTGCACAGTGACCAAGGACAGGGAGGGAGATGGCTTGAGTTGGGTGAAAGCAGGGGTAAGGACAAAGTACAAGGACTTGAGAAGTGTAGGGAGAAGAACGGTCTCAGGCGTGGCTGGCTAGTAAAAGGGATTAGATGAACTGAGGAAGGCAGGGAATGAATGATGTGCCAGTCACCTGCATGTGCTCTGGGGTCAGACTACCCAAGCCCCACAACCAGCCTGGTATTTCTTCACTAGTTCTGAAAATAATTTTACCCCCAAATAGCTTACCTTGTTGTCCACCTAAAAGTCTTTCAACGCCCTTGATTAACTTGTGGCGATGTCCATACGCATTGATGCCTATTTCTTTCAATTCTTCATGACCCATATCAGCCAACACATCTAGCGTAATCTGAAAAGTACATTAAAAATTACATACTAAATCTGTAAGGGCTCCTTGGAGGATGGAAGCTCGTGCACCCATCTCTAGTGCTGCGACCACCACACAGGTTTAGAGAACATGTTCCTTTATAAACGTGACCTTCAAGCTGCCTAGGAAGACCAGCAACCTCCTAGCTCAGTAGCAAGCCTCTCGCATCTGCTTCGAGCAGATGGAGTTTGAGACAGGAGACCTACTGTGATGGGAAGACAGGTGATCACCRCCATGTCTTTCTGACTGCAATTCTGCCATCTTTTGTCTCCAGATAGACAGATCAGCAGCTTGAAAACAGGAAAACCCCAAATTTTGTGTGAAGGAGAAATGAATGGCAGAGGGTACACGGAACATTTTAATTAGTCACAGCATGGCAAAAGCACGCTGGCTTTAGACGAGAACGTTCCCAGTGCCAGGAGTCAGCAGCCTTGGGAGGTAGGCTGACTTAAAGTGTATCAGTGTAGGTCACAGGTCATTCTAGAGGAGACATCAGAAATCCCAATTTAGAGGAAAGGAGAGAGATGGTCTTTAAGTTCATAAATTATCGGGTTAGCAATGCCTGCTGACTAACACACATTCGATGTCTGTACAGAACCTTAACCCTAACCCTAACCCCTAACCCTAACCTTAACCCCTAACCCTAACCTTAACCCCTAACCCTAACCCCTAACCCCTGGAGACTCAGCTCAGCTTGCTGGCTCCTCCTGCCTTTGTGGCCCACAGAACTGTGACTCTGCTTCCACCCAGTGGCAGAGCTCTAACGTCACCTCCAGTCGCATGCCCAGAGGATAAACACACGACTGCTGCCCTTGTTTTTTTCTTTCTTTGGAGAACTGAAATATCTTTTTACAGACATTCTTTTTCTAACTCATTCAAGATTTAAAAAAAAAAAAATCACTTTCTTAATCATTTCACTAAAGTGACAAATTAAACCCTGAGCTTTGATTTTTACTGTCAAAATGAAATACTACACAATGCGTGGGATGTCCACGCAATGAACTTGCACTGCAGTTCTCTGAAGTAATTTAGCGCATTACTTTAAGTGGCCATTGAAGAAATAATTGTTTCATGGTACAAAATCTGCAATTCACTGCTAACCACCCAAAGAAAGTTTTCAACAGAGCTTTGAAAAGACAGCAACATGGAAATAACCATCCTTGAAACAATAGTTTACAAAATAGGAGCCTTTACATCCTAAGCTAGACCTGATTTTAATGTAACTTATGAGCCATGCTACTGATACCATCCATCTTCTAGATACTTTATCTTTCAGTTTTAAATAAGGCTGACAAGAGAAGCACGGCTCGTTCCTATGAGGCAACTTTAGGTCATATCCATCGGCATCTTTTAGTTGATATTCAATAGTGCATAGCTGAAGGGTGACAAAGTCAGGCTAGAAGACAGAACAAAACCCCTAGGGGTATTTCTAATCATGCTTCAGAGAAGAAATAAAGTATAATACACAGACTTCCAATCAACAGATGAACGCAAAGCCCCCTGCGTTCCAGAGAGGAAGGCTGGAGTTACTCCACTGCAGTTTACAGAGCAGGGCTGAGGAGCCAGGCTGCTCCGGGTGTGGGAAGCAGCCTCTGAGATGGCTGCTGGAGCCGCCGTCTCTAGCGTTGGTACTCTGAATTAAAACCCCTTCCCTTTGGGTGTCGGCTACACTTACTGAGTAGTTACTACTGCGATACAGTGAAATAACAGCATAGACTTTCCCCCTTATATTTAATTATTTATTTCTTTTAAGCCTCCACTGACTTATCCGGTAGGAACAGCTAGAGAGTATGTTTGGTATCTGGAGGAAACCACAAGTTTGCTCCCCAAGTTCTTTTCTTTGGGAGAAGGGAGCTACTCATATCTAGCATACATCAATATAAAAATCCTTATAATAAAGTCTATTCATTTATAAGATAAAAATGGTTCTGCATATAAAGTAAATCTATGTCTATAGGGTTGCCTCCTGCTCCTAAGATTTGCTGTTTTATCTGGGATGTGAAGAGAAAATTAACTATTTTAAATGAAAAGGCCTTTTTTCCTTGGGGTGGTGGTGGTGATTCTGTAATCATATTTACAATGAATTCAATGAGTCCAAGCTTTTATTTTATTACAACTTGAAATATATAATGTATATATATGGTCAGTTTCTGTCAAAATTCAAGTCACAGCAGTTGAGCTCCAGAAATTATAATATAAGCCAAATTTTCCTTTCCCATAAACAAAGCATTTTAGGGAGGAAGCGCTCAGTGTGAGGAGATGCTACACAAAGCTATAGTTATTAGAAGGGATTTTGATGTTTATTCACAGTGTCTACGGAATAAGACAACTCAGAGACTTCTGAGAGAGGAGTTGTGAGGTGGAGCTGAGATATGATGCTCTCAAGCACTTCTAGGACAAGAAATAAAAGAATGAGCTCCTGCCTCCCTGGGAGGGGCGGGGTCACAGGCAGGAGGAGAAGCAGCAGAGTACAGTACACCGGGAGACTCGGCAAACACATCCCAGCAGGAATTAAGTGGACACAATGACGGGTCACATGCTTGTTGACACACATTACCAGATTGCTACAGAATATTATGACAGGAAAGAAAATTCTAAAGGTATGCCGTGGAAGATTTAAGTAGACTTAAATCCTGTCCTTAAATCCTATACCTGAAGACTAGACAAATAACATCTGCACTTGAAACAATAAATACAAAGGTAATTGCCTGCCCAATGGCCCAAAAGACAGTTTCGATACATAGACAGCATACCACTATCTGGAGGAGAGGGGCTACTGGGTAATAGACATTAAATGCAACAGTTAATCCTGACTATGAAAACGAAATAGAAATTTTGGACAAAAGAAAATCAATGTGACATTGATTTACTCAGAGGAAAACAGCAGTAAAAAGAACAATAAAACTGATAAAAAGGATAAGCTGACTGAAGTCTGAATCATTAAACTACCAAGTCAATAACATGAGAAACCGCCACAGGAGGTCAGTTCCTGACCGAGAGAACACAGGAAGGAAGAACAAACGGACAAAAGCTCAGAGACAACAGTTCTCAGCCAGAGGTGGCTCCCTTGTTTGAATTAGAAGTTTTGGCTTATTAGACTAAGGTGTGTGTGAAACTTCACAATTCCTGCAGACATGAATCAGAAATGAAGATGTACATATGTGTTCAGACAATCACAAAGCCCCAGTTTAGAGGACTCTCACAGGAAATGTCTATCTAGAAGATGACAGGGAGAGGAAGTTCTCATAGCATGTGTTAACATTTTCATTACAAATGAAGATCCGTGTGATACCTTAACAAAGTATGACTTAAAAATTGACAAAAACTGACAATTTGGCCAGAAATTTTAATTACCTCAATATTGTAGGGATGCTAAACTGACTGGTAAGAAAAGTGATAGGCTAAACAGCTCTTAACTCACTTTAACAGTCAGAGGACAACAAGATTAAGGTATTTATTTAGGTCAATTCTATTTCAACTGAGCCATTAAAAAGATAAATGTAAAGAAATTTATTTAGCTAAGGAAATAAAAGCTTAAGAAAACGTTAATATTACAAACTATTTAAACAGGTAAAAACTAACCCCACCACTCTGTAGCTATTTTTTGAACTCGGGTCTCACTAAAGCCCATATTCCTTCCGGCTGGCTACTCAGCTCAGTCTAGCACCAAAGTCCGGCTCCCTCCGCTTCACCCGCCCAGGCGCTGGCTGCAGGACGGTGCTCTTACCTGATTAGCCCACGATACTTAAGAACAGGCAAAGACCTGCCGAGAAAATGGTAACTCTGCCATACTGAGAAAATGAATGTGCTTATTTATTACAGAGGGGGCATTGCTTGTAGAGGCTGATGGTCGGAAAGGGAAAAGTCTACGCCGAGGCCTTCGAAAGATCAGAAGGCTTATACACGCCTGCTGCTGTGCGCCCAACTCTAGCCTTCCAAGGGATAGGTCTGCATTCCCAAAAGGGATATGTTCCGAAAATGTTAACATTTTTAACAGGCTTTAAAATGCTAAGGTAAGAATCTTGAAACCAGCAATCACCCAGGAGGGCCCGAGTTTAAAGGAAGTGTCCTAGTAAGAGGCGCAATGCAGTCATGGAACAAGGCAATGTGACACAGCAGCAGACACTGGAGTAAGGTGGTTTGTGTGTGACCTAAGTCAGGGAGGCCGGAGGGGCAGTGACTGCTGCAGGGAGTGCACCCTGACAATCTGAGAGAAAAATTTCTGTTGGGCTACCAAGTCTGTGGTCATTTGCTATGTAGCTGCCAAATTCAGTGCATATACCGACTAAATAACAGACTTGTGCAAAACAGGGTAAAAACAAACCTGAAACAGACTGAGCATGAGGTAAACAGCGGAACATAAATCACAAAATAAAGATCTGAAGAGGGCCCTAAAGCTGAGTAGACTTTAAAAAGACAGCAGCAGCTATATTCTACTACACACGCTATCTTCCCAGGCAGAAAGGCTGACATGGGTATGAGGAGGCACCTCCACTGGGAAGTGGTGCACGGGGTCTGAGTGGCTCTCCCTCCTAAACACCCACTAGTGTACTAAACGCAGTTTCATCTTTAGTCTTATCATGGAGCATGGGAGAAAGAACTCATGACCCTTGACAACAGTCTGGTAAACAGAAGAGCTCTCACTAGGAAACGCACGTAGATGAGCTCACAAATGTTTCTTCTGGAAACAAACAAAAACAGAAAAACTGAAAATGTTCTTGAGATAGTTTCTTGGCCTGAGTCACCAAGTGCTCTCCCAGCAAGTGCTGCCCTCCCTTCTCGCATCTAACCCGACCCAGACTGCACTACACACTGGTCATCCAGAGGAAGGGAAGCTCTCTGAACTGTCAGAGAGTTTTGGAGATGAGCATAAAGTTCTGGGCCCCCTGGCTTCTCTACGAATATTTCAGGCAGCTAACAAACAAGGTAAGAAACATACTTAAAACAGACTAAACATGGGGCAGACTGTAAAACACTGTAAGTCGCAAAATAAAGAGTATAAATAATACAGAAAATAAACAGCTGCAAAGTTAAAAAAAAAGTCAATAATTCAATAGTTGAAAAGCTGAAAAAGTACACGAGCGTTTACCTGCTCTGTTTCAAAGATATCCCGAAGGTGTTCAAGGCCAAGGCTTTTAAGGAATTGGCTGATATTCATGTCAAGACCCGCAACTAAAACGAAAACATTAAAATCTCTTAGAATTTTCTAATTCTATGGAAGGTCAGTATTTATGTATAACTGTATATTTTGACACTTGCCTCTACAGATGATTTCACATGACATACACTAATACCAAATATATCAATTTTATTCAGGCATTTCCAAGTTATTCTGAACTTTATCTTTGGCATAGATAGTACTTAGTTCTAATACACACAGAATATAGAACTAAAGTACAGATGTATATATTAGATAGTGGATGTAGTTTCTAATACATTACTTTATATAGTTTAAAACATTTATTTTTAGTTTTGTGTATGTTTTCATGCATGAGTATATGCATACTGAGTGTTTCCCTGGAAGCCAGAAGAGTCTATTGGGTTCCCTGAAGCTGGAGTGAAGGGGTTGTGAGCTAAGCCATGGAGGAGGTGCTGGGAGCTAGACCAGGTCCTCTCCAAGAGCAGTGCCTAGACTCCAGACCATATCTGATAGGATTAGCTCTTTTATTAATTAAAAGAAAAGACGGTACCAGTTACTGTTCTGATTTATTCTTTTTAAGAATTATTTTATTTATCTATTTCTGTGTGTACAGTATATGTGGAGGCCAGAGGTCAATGTTGAGTGTCTTCCTCATTATCTATCTATCTATCTATCTATCTATCTATCTATCTATCTATCTATCTATCTATCTATCATCTGTCTATCTATCTATCCATCCATCCAATCTATCCACCCACCCACCCATCTTTGAGAGACAGCATCTTACTGAACCTGGAGCTCACCTAGCGTCCCAGGAATCCTTTTTCCTTCCCTCTCCCCCTCACTTTACCCCAACCCTTTCTTTGATAGGGCTTCATCTGGATGTCTTTGAACTCAAAAGTTTAGAGAGGGGCTATCTTTAAGCTTCCAGTAATAAAAAGAAAAAAGGTAACTGATCCAATAAAATGAACACCCACCTTCTCCTTCCTTCCTTTCTGCACCCGCGGCACCATCCCCTGCATTGGAGGCCCCTCCTACGGCCAGCTCCACCAAAGGGCCAGTGAGGTTATCTATGCTGCTGGCAGCAGAGAGGCAGGATGGGGTGGAAGCTGGTGAGATCAGAGAGGCACTAACTACAGTTGCCTGAGGTTTAAAACAGGTAGGTAAGGCCTCAGGGGGCATGGCATCTATCAGCAAGGCCCGGATGTCATCAGCCTAAAAATGATTCAAGAAAACACAAAAACCATTATTAATGCTAAGTTTTTCACTAAGTTCCGAATGTAAAGACTACCAGGCATGGACAGTGACAGAGATTTTGGTATCAGATGTTGGGTGGTGGTTATAAGAGTCAGACAGTCAAGTTAAGGAGGCTGATTACACATGGGATATCACGGAGTACAGAAGGAAACGTCATCCCTGAAGTCATAATGAATCATAACCGCCCCTGCAACAAGGACTCACCGTTGCCAGATCTAAAGGTGTCTGGCCTTCCTGGTTCTTCATGGTTGGGTCTGCGCCATGTGCTAGGAGCAGGGCACACAACTGTGTCCTTCCTTTCTGGGCTGCTTCGTGAAGGGGAGTAAAGGCCCACTTATCCGTTGCATTTACACATGTGTTGTATTTTATCAGTAATGCTGCTATATCAACATGCTGAGAAGATCAAGAGAACACGGAAGTGTAAGCAGAAAGCCCTCCAGCAGAACCGTCAGGTACCCTTGCTACTATTTCATCATCCTTCTAGACCCATGTTCTCATCCTTAATAGACATTTCTGCTTAAAAACAAACAAGCGCAATCCTCTGCTGTGCTTTGGACTTGGCCCCTCCACGGTTATCCTTTTGCCCCTTTAGCTGGGACTCATGTAACTCAGGCTAGCCTCCAACTACTTATTTCCAAAGTAAAGATTGTTAATTCCTAAGACAGGCTCGTACTCCTGATAACATAATAAAGGCGGGAGAAAGGCTGCACAGAACAACTAGGATTCTTCTGAGAGCAGGGTAGCTTATTATGCTTTATGATTCTTTGGGATTATGAGACTATTATAAAACTAATTTTGCAATTTACATTTAAACTTCTAACGAAAGCTATGAATCTATCAAAATCACTCCCATAAACAAACAAAAACCTCACTTTATCTTCTTTATTCAAAGGAAGTTTTGGAAAAGCAATTTCTGTTTAGTCAGTCCAAAAGTATGGGATAATTTCAAACTATTCCTCAGATGATATTACAAGTTACTTAAACTGTGTTTCCTGCATTTTATTAAGAGGAACACAATTTGGTAGTCTAACTTGCATACACTTCCAAAATCAGTCCAAAAAAACCTTACAGTTTGTATGTATGTGGATGTATAAATGAACTGTGTGTTCAGTATGCATTGTTAAACTTTCTTTATATTGAATTTACAGTGTTTTTAGTGAAACCAATTATATGCTTGCTAAATTGGCTGGCAAATGTCTAGAAGACCAATGAAGAGGAAGGAATATTACTGAGACAGACTCCAACACAATTCGTCGTAAGCTTTTCATTCTTTCTAAGTAGCTCCGCCTCGGAGCAAACGGCAGTAGTTACTGAACTGCACGAGTGAGCTGCAGCTTAGCTCTGTCACCCGGAACCGGAGGCCTGAGTGAGGAGGCCGAGCCCAGGAGTCCACCGTCCCGGAGGAAGGCACTGGGCCCTGCAAGTGACAACACTCGAATAAAGCCGGACTCAAAGTTCAAACAGTGGCAAGAGAAGAGAATGTGGGCCACAGCTAACACCGGTAATGGAATGTGGTGTCTACCTGCCAGAAGATTTATTCTTATAAAATCAGATTTATTCTTATAAAATCACATGCTTTTGGTAAGGAATAAATATCAGTATATGTATTAATATCACAGAAATTAACTGTCCTTTGTATGTACAGATACCTAACACACTACAATACAAAGGCTACTAAGCAGAATAAGGCAAGTTATCATAAAGAAACTTCTTACGAAACTTGAAACTTTTATTTAAGCTTCTTAAATCACCTACTTGTTTTCCACTTGAAAAAACTGAGGTGGCTTTTAGTCTCTTTAGAGTTGCAGACCCGAAGAGCACACTAAGTTCAAACTTGTGCTCTGACAACAGTGTAACATCAACCAACAGTCGGTCGGAAAACGCTCCCTATTTTTCCTCATTTGCAGACAGACGCGGATACCTACAAAGCAGGCTGGTATGGGGGTGAACGGGGAGGAGTCCCCCATCACCCGAGGACCTGGCACATGACAGCTGCGGCCTGGGATTTTATAGGCAGGGAGGGCTATGCACAGCAGCAGAGAGCAGGGACATCCCTCCTGTTCGACTTTTCTCCTGTGGAGCACCGGCCCGAGGACCTCGGTCCCTGCCACTCCTGACAACTGGTACCCTGCACTGCAGTGTGCCCTGCTCCTGCTCCTGCTCAACAGCTTAGTGCCTGGAAAGACGGCTCGGCTCTGCACTTTGACTCGGCAGTTTACTCCCTCAGCTGAATGCTGTTAAATTGTGCGCAAACTGCTTAACCACTTGGTCTGACACTTCTAGATTCTAGAGATAAATGTAAGCGGCTATAGTTCCAGACCTACTTAAGAGCCTCCTGGCTTTAATAGTTTCTAAAATCTATCCAAGGGAGAGCTAAGATTTATGTATGACTCACTACACATTGATTATTGGTTAGATAATGCGCAAAGACGTAGGAAGCTTTCAGAAGCTCATCAGAAAGTAACTAAGGGGAAGGGATGACAAAGCTTGCACAGATGTCAGGCCGCACACAGCTAGGCTGCAGGTTAGCAGTCATCCTTAACCATAGCCCACGGTTAGTAACGCATCAGATGGCTTCCAGATGTTCATCGTGCTGTGCTCACCCCGTAGGATGCTGCATTGTGGAGTGGGATTAACCCTCCTTTGTCCTGGGCGTTCACATCAGCCCCGTGTTCTAGAAGGTACTCCGCTACTTCCAGGTTATTGTAGCCTGCTGTGAGAGTAAAAAGGGGTGTGTCAGGTCAAAATAAATACAACACTCACATATGCAAGTAAAAACAGGGAAAAATTAAGATGTTAAGTCTTTTTCTTCAAAAGCTCATATTAGTTTCACATAACTTAGTCTTTGTGGAAGTGCATACCACGTGCTGGTTTTACCCACCAGCACTGCAGGCACCAAGTGTGACTTGGAAGGTCTCAGGACAGTCTGCAGGAGCTGATCCTCCTGGCTGACCATTGAGTTCTGGGACTCGAACTCAGGCCGTGAAGCTTGCTGGCAAGCACTGTTACCTGTTGGGCTATCTCACCAACCTCTTTCACCTTTCAAGCCAAGTGGCTAAGCGCCTGGCACACAGTTTATTGGTGTCTAACTGAAGGGACCGCAAGATGACAGTGACGCTTACCTGCCAGGTGGAGAGGAGTTGAATTTCTGCCCTGGGTGTCTCGGCAGTTGATATTCTCCGGAGTACAAAGCTTCTGCACTCTGGCCAGGCAGCCCTTCTTGGCAGCATCCAACAGGGCAGCATCCCCCCTCAGTAGGTCCTGAATATCTGTGTCTCCTTCTTTGACCAGATCTAGGGGTGTATTTCCATCTCTGTTCTTCTTAGTTGGATCTGCTCCATGCTGTAAAGACAAAAACCGAATGGTGCACATGTGTTTGCAAGTGGGTAGGTAACTAACTAACACACACAAACTCWCACACACACACACACACACACACACACACACACACACACACACACAGAATTTACTTCATTTACTCTCTGTGTCTTCATTCAGCTGGAAGGAAATCTCTATTCTATATCCACTCTGAAAACAGGAATCTAAATTCTGGGAGGATATTGAGAAGCTTTTGATTTTCTATGACAAACTTTTCCCAAGACTTGAAGTTGTCCTTGAAAAATCTCTTATTTCTTATAATGGTGTAGATGCTAATTTTGGCCAGACTTCAATTGCACTACACACACACACACACACACACACACACACACACACACACAGAGAGAGAGAGAGAGAGAGAGAGAGAGAGAGAGAG
>BDUI01001273.1:155108-177019 GCA_002335545.1 Apodemus speciosus
TTTTTTTTTTTTTTTTAAAAACTACCTTGGTTTAAAATTAGCTACAATTATAAGCCAAGAAGTTTTACTATAGACCTGATACAGAAAGCTTTTGACCTACTGTGGAAATTAATAATAATCTAAGCTAGCCAGGTATGGTAGCATACACCTTTGACCCCAGCATTTCTGCTGACTAGGCAGATCTCTGTGAGTCCCACAACAGCAGGGGCAACACAGTGTGACTTTCTCTTAAAAAATGAATGAAGAAACAAACAAAGCACAATATTCAAATTAGACAATGGATTCATAATGACCTATAGTTTTTTTCAAAAACTATCTAGTGGCAATACTTGCTATATATATTTATGCTATTATGGTATTAAATATAAACTGGACTTACATAAAACAATACTTTTTCTCTCCTTAAGAAAAGATGAGAATCCACACAGATGTATTGCATGACATACATGTGACATATATGATATTTAGTAAGAAACGAGTCAACAGTACTGTTAGTTATGGCAGCAGCAATATAACTATACCTCAAAGAGCAACCTGATGAGACAGTTCCTACGGCCACTTTTCTCTAATACTAATGCTACAGTAGATAAGCTATGTAAAGTCAACAAACGCTCCCCAAAACCTTCTTTGGTGAAATGACCTCACTGAGTCAATTCAGAAAGGCCTGTGAGGAACTAGCCAGAGACAGCCTTCTTAGCACTTGTTTCTAATAGATTACATTAGATTACTTTTCAAAAGCAGTAACTAAATCCAAGCAGCTGCTTCATCTCTACATACTTTTAGAAGGAGTTTGCAGATTTCATATTTCCCCTTGGCTGCCGCTTCGTGGAGAGGGGTAAATTTCCACAAGTCCGCCACATTGACAGAAGCCCCATGCCTCACCAAGAGCTCAGCTACCTCGTAGTGTCCATAGGAGCAGGCGTTGTGAAGGGGAACCAAGCCACTAAACAAAAGAACGACAGTCACAACACAAATACTTCGGCTAAAATAATTTGAATAATGGTGGTCCATGCTCATAGTCTTAGTACTTGGGAGGTAAAGGCAGGAACTCAAGATCATCCTCAGCTAGAGACAGAATATCAGCCCTGCACAGGCTAGGGGGGACTCTGTCTCAGACCACCCTCTATGCACGCTTCGATGCCTCTGAGTACACAGCAGTCACTTATAGAGAGYCACTTCCTCTTCGGTCTCTAACATGGGCCCCATTTCTAAGCAGGGACTAATACTTTTTACTAGTTATTACTGTGTGTGCACATATGTGTGTCACAATGAACATGTAGAGGTTGGAGGACAAGCCTGTCAAGTCAGTTCACGCCTTAGACTTCATGCATGTTCTAGGGATCAAACTCAGGAGAGCAGCTTGCATAGCAAGTGTCATTACCTGCTAAGCCACCTCACCAATTCAGACATTCATAATTTAAAAAAAAACCAAAAAAACAAAAAAAACTTTTCAATATAAAGCCTTCTATCAGAGAAATCATTAATTTTTAGGGATATACATATCCCTAAAAAAGAATATCATCAAGGAAAATAAAATTCAATTATAAATTCTACTCCGCTAAGAGAATCTAGAACCCTCATCTTCTGAGTAAACTTTCAGATGAACAGTTTTCAAAGAAAGCAGGTGACATTCTAAAAGGTAGCACAAAAAAGACACCCTCTCAAGAGCCACGTAAAAACAATCAGATATGCAGTGATTATCTAGAGATCAGTGTCATCTAAAGATGAAGGCTTTATGGTGAAATATGTTGGTATTAAACTAAGTCACAGAAGCAACACTGGCTGCTCTCCAATGCACTCCAGTGCTCTGAACAACCCGGGACGCTGTTCTCAATCATCACGTATAGCGCATTACATGTATACACTGTTCTCAACCATCACGTGTGGCGCATCACATGTATGGTGATAGACAAACACACGTATAGTCCCCCGGCCCTGAGCTGCACAGCTTCCTTACGGCGCTGGCTGAGAAGTGTGCACAATGGGGTCGCCTCCCTCATCTGAGCACTGTGACTGACGCAGGACACAGGAGCTGATTTTGGTTAATACTCTTCTTAGATTTGTAAGTAGCTGCTCTAAAAGTTTTACCTGGTTTGTCAAGTAATTCATCTAATATAAAAATATAAACAACTTAAAATAGCAGAATCAAAATTAATTTCTATTAATAATGGTGATTCTGGGAAGGACTGAATTATTCTTAGAAGAATTTTTTAATGGCAAAAAATATAATCAGAGGATGAACAGTAAAATACAGATTACATAAAAATATTCATAAACGAAGTAAAATCCTATACACAGGCATGAAAAGGATGCACCAAACTGGGGGCACAGTGCAAGAACAGGTGCTGTCCGAAGCAGACTGGAAAGGCGTCCTCACCTAGGCACCATGCAGTGCAAAGTCAAAGGTGCCAAGAACCATGGTCATAATCCAAATGACTGACAGGTGCTGTACACAACCCAAGACAGAGCTGACGATTACAGGCGAACTGCTGCTCATGTTGTATCATATATCTTTAGGGAGTGGGGTGAATCTTCAATTTCAATATATATGTTTATTTAGGTTATAATTTAAATGAATCATGTATATTATTTTAATAAGAAAAACACGACACTTAAAACACTAATATTTAAATGAGCAGTATGACATTTGTAAATTTTTTAAGAAAACAGCTATATTCTCTAAATAAAAATGATGTAATTTTATACCAAAGATAAAGAGATTGAAATATGAAGGGATTTGAACACATACCCTTTGTCTTTGGCATGGACATCAGCCCCATGGTGTAGAAGGTACTCAACCACAGACACGCGGTTATAGCCGGCAGCGAAGTGTAAGGGCGTAGAATGCCGGCCCTCCAGATCCCTGCAGTTCACGTTCTGCGGGCTGCAGAGTTGCTTTTGTGATGCACACACAGACACAGACAGAGACAACATCATTAACAATCATTCATAGACTTTGCTCTAAAACTGGGCAGCATTTTAAATTACTATAATGATATAGTAAAATGCCTCCACAGATTAGATGTATAGAAATCAGCACTATGGCCAGACATGGGGAGGTAGACCTAAAAAGTCCCTGAGCTGGAGAAGGTGAGGGAGAAGAAGCCCTCCAATCTGGGCCAGTGTGGGTTACACAGTGAGTCTGAGGACAGTCTGGGCCACATGATGTTTCGGAAAGCCCAAAGGAGAATCCACATTACATCTGGTATTACTGTGACAACAGACACTCGGAGTGTGCAGAGGAATTTCATCTTTGTTGGGGATCCTAGCCCAGCCTCTAACCTAACCAACAGCCAAGAGCAGCCAATGAAGCCTCCTTTCTCCTTTCTCCTCCTCGTCTCCTCCCTGAAGACGCCTCATGGACGCATCCCGCGGTATGCTTAGCTTGGCCTTTGCTCAAATCAGACCAACTTGAGTTGACTACAAGGAACTAAAGAATCTAAAGAGAGCTCCTGTCTCCGCGAGCGTGGGTTAAGAGACACTTGCTCTCTAGCTCCAGGTCTCCCAATTTCTCAAATTCTAGTCATTCCTTGCTGAATGTCAGAACAATTTTATATCCTATTTTTCGAATTTTAGAACACTTTATACAGAGAAGTGGAGAGGAAGGGGACACGGCTATCCCAGAACTTACAGCAATCCTCCTGCCTCAGCTTTCCAAAGAAATGAAAGACATGAGCTACCACACCCAGCTAATTCTTAGCTTTTGAGAAAAAAATATACCAGACCTAATTCTCAATTTGTATGCCTTCTTTAGACACTTACACTCCACTGCCAAAAATAAAATTTTCTTCTAATGTGAATGCATTGTTTAGCAACTTAAAAACACTTTTTGCCTACTTGCATACAAGTAGATGAAATTAAAATTTGTATTTTGGCCAGTATGATGGCTCGCAGGAGTAAAGGTACTTGTCGCCCAGYCTGACATCTTGATTTCAGTTCCAGGTTGCACGTGGTGGAGGGAGAAAACGGATTCCAGAAAGTTGTCCTTTGACTTTACATAGACACAACGGCACATGGGCACACATGCACAGGCGCACACATACAGAGTATATTTCATTACATTAAATGTAATAAAAACGTATGTGTGTATCTTATTCTTTTATGGCTTAGGTGCTATAAGGGACATACTGACAAAAATCTTGTAATACTCTTTTATGTGTAGATATATACCCTGCCCATTGTTTTTAAATCTTAAAAACAATACTGTTTGTTTTTGAGTCATTTTGTTTGGATCCATCAGAGTGAGGTGGGCAGCAGGAGTCCAACAGGAACAGTAAAGGCGCTAACTTACCTTCACGGTTTCCAAGTCACCAGCTTTCGAGGCCTCTAAGAGCCGATAGTCCACATCCGACGTGCGAATAGGAGTACTCTCTGTGTGAAAGGAAGGAGACGGGCTGTTGGCCGGGGTACTGGAGGGAGCTATGGAGGAGACTCTTAATGAGCGAGAAGGGATTCCGGGTGGATATTATTATGTCCCTCCTCCATCCTACTCATGTAAGAGGTACTTTTTAACTTCTTACATCTGATCTAAGTCAAATTTAAATACATCGTGACACAGAGGAACACTTAACACCCCGGCACTCTAGGCATCACATGCTCAGGTTAAAGACCGTTTCGAAGGAGAGTGAGGAAAGCTGAAACCAGGAGACCAAAAACAGCTCCAGACTTTCCAATGCCTGTGTAGCTGGGAGAAAGATAACAAGGTTAAATGTGACATATTAAGTTGGGTTATTACATTTACATGCTTACAAGCCAGATATTTTGATTAATCAAATATAAATATAATAACAAAAAGTTATTCAACATTGATCTGTTAAAGGAAAAAAAGATTCAATATGCTCATGTTAACTGTGACTTCCGTGAGGTGCACACAGCAGTACACAGGTGCGGCGGGCGAGCAGGGCCACAGGCCGGCTGCACGTGGGTCTTGGAGGACATGTCACATTTCTTCTGATATTGTCATTTATCATTAGTGGCCAGGCAGGGTGCATCTGCCATGACATGCAGATGGAGGCCAGAAAGCAGCTGTCAGGAGTCAGGTCTCTCCTTCCGTCATGGCCCTGGGGACTGAGCTTAGGTCACAGCTTGCTCAGCAAGCACCCTTAACCACTGAGCCATCTTACCAGCCTGATGCCTAGGTTTTTGTATTCCAAGAGTGAGACCCGGTTTTCCTCAAAGTCTCTTTCAGGTTTAAGATTACACTGCATTACATTATGATCAGAGACACTGAGTTCACAGTCCAAGTGGGAAGGATCAAGTGATGCCACAAAAGGCTTTAGATTTTAAAAGAAATACTTTAGTTTTCTACAGTGCTTTGTTCAGAAGGGTTGACCTTTATAGATAGGTTTAAGAATTCTTCTGTAGAAGACAAACTATTTGATCATATTAATAATTCTTAACAGATAAAACACTAAGATTAAATCAGATAAAATACCAAGACTAAAAAGGAAAAAAGACCGTCTCAAACAATGAAGTCCATTTTGAATTCTCTCTCTTTAAAGAAAGTGTTATAATGCACTGTCAGTCTGTGGGGTTGGTGAAGACTGGAATCCTTGCTCCTCTTTACATTTCCTTTTCACAAAAACAATCATCAAAGTATTTGCCAAGTTGGTTTTTGGGCCACTTCACATCAGAGTCAATGTGTTGGGCCCTGATTCTCTGATGCCTACACTCGCTGACTTTCGGGTCACTTTGTGTCTTTAGGTTATCATCACACCACGGCGACGGRGAGTGACTGGGAAGGTGTCTGTCACTTTCTAGTCAAGCAAAATATCTAGGGTACATACCAGAATGCTTCTAAGAACTACAGACAGGAAATGTCAAAGAGTAAAAGTTAAACATGCCGATTTATTATGTTAGCAACTGTGGAGTTCTGCATCTGTATAAATCTAAAATGAGCTTAGAACAAAGTTATTTTTAGAAATAATATAGCAGGTAGGCAAAGTACCAAAGGTACCAAAGCAGATGAGGCACAGGTATTACAAATCCAAGGCCCGCTAGGTTAGAGCGAGTTCCAGACTGGCGGAGGCAGCCTGGTCAGACTCTGCCTCAGATTAAAAAGGAAAATGAGAAAGCAGAAATATTTATAAAAGAACACTCGGTACCTTCTTCCAAGCATGGAGTAATTCCAATAAAATAGTTTTTCATGTTTTTTTAAAGGCCCTATATCTCAGATAGCTCTATTATTTGTATTCTCTTTCTTTTTTTTTTTTTTTAAAGATTAATTTATTATATATAAATACACTATAGCCGTCTTCAGACGCACCAGAAGAGGGCATCTGATCTCATTACAGATGGTTATGAACCACCATGTGGTTGCTGAGATTTGAACTTAGGACTTCTGGAAGAGCAGTCAGTGCTTTTAACCACTGAGCCATCTCTCCAGCCCTTGTATTCTCTTTCTAGATCAACAATGAATATGACAAACTGATTCCTACCATTTGCTAAATTAAGCATTTATAATTAACTATATGCATCACAAAATCAATTTTAGAGTAGAATTATAAAAGTAACAACTTTTTACTTATGAGTCAATATCCAGTCTCATCCTCAGAAGTCATGGATTTGAGATGCGCTTACTTAGATGGCATCTTAAAGGTATTAAATGGATCCAGCTTGTTGAATTTATTTGATACTTTATCCCTATTTTGTTAACTACTGTTAAATATATGCATAATGTTATGAAAAACTGATACAGTAGCTGTGTGTTTCTTTATGGTTATAACTCACAGAAGTAAAATTCAGTAGGAATCATTTCTAGTAAAAAAAAAGGGACAAAAGTTATTTCATAAAAATCCCAATCTACAAAATGATTGCAATTTCCTGAGTGAGCTATTTCCTGGTGGGGGAGGGGGAGCAGCACCTTCTCTTCCTGCAGCAGGCATGCCACGGCTCTGTACAAGGCAGGAGCCTAATGGTCAGGCTTAAAACCCAGCCACATTCCGGTAGTGGAGACTGGAGGAGAAGCCGAGGGTGAGAAAGAATAACTATTGAAAGTACTGGAGGAAGTTCCCTCCGGAGAGGAAGGCGGTGCAGGAGAGGAGGAGGAGGAGAAGCCGCCATGGGCTAAGGCTCAAGAAACAGTGGCCCTGATAGCTGCCCAAGCGGAGCTAAGAGCAGCCCAGACGGACCACGGGGAATATTAAGTAAGAACTCAGGTTATCGATAGGAAAGTAGATCCTAACAGCGTGGAGGGTCGGCAGCCGCCCAGCTGTCGTGGTGATGAGGGCTCCTTGTAAATATAAAGGCGGTGCGTGTGTCTTTCATCCRGGAACTCAATAACCACAGGCGGAGAAGAAACCCCAGGCCTGGATTGGACTCATTTCTGCAGTAGCCATACTGCAGTCCTTTCGCATCTGGTTCCTGAGGTTTCAGTTGGCTGCTACTGCTACTTCTGTAGAGTCGGGAGCTAGGAAGTCAGTGCCTAGTCCCTATCAGTTTCATTCCTCATCTGGCAACAAGCCTACAGATGGAGGAGAGTGGCTGGCATGCAAGAATGAGCTGAGGAGGAAAAGCAAGCCTCACCCAAGTGTTGAGGGTTGAACAACTAGTTGAGACTGCTTTCCTCACCCAGCACGGGCACAGCTGTAAGTACCGTGGACCCTGGGAGACTCTGTGCTTCTCAACTAGGATGCAGTTTTGAGAGCCCCTCCAACTCTGTAGGGTCAACTGTGGTTTTCTAGTTTTGTCATCTCCAAGCTATCACACAATAATTACAGAAACTTACTATCACTTAGATATCTTAATATAGATGTTTAGGAACTTCTTATATAGATTTAGAATAGCTGTGTATCAGATAATCTTAAGAATTTTATTTCTGGGTAGAGGCGTCATACGATATCTGCTATAAAGGGGGCACGGGGCACGGAGCCTACAGAGCGTGGGCACACGGCTTCCAGGCAGAAAGAGTAGCCAGCTTTCTGACTCCTAGTCTACGGTGTCTCCATTACTCTTTCAGTTTCTGTCAGTCTACAGTAATGGAACCCAGACAAAGGCTGAGGGTGAGAAAGAAGAGTAACCATATTGAAATTCTTTCATGTCTAATTCCAAAGCTTTCAGAAGGCTGTCACTTCTAACTTGGGAGTTAGGAAGTCAGTGACTATTGTACTATCAGTTTTCTGCCCGATCTCTGTCAACAAAGTAAATACCTTACACTATAGTGGGCATTCACTGGGTCACTCACCAAACGTTGAGAATTACATTTACATCAAGAAAATATAAGATAATTTCAGAATAGTTAAGAATGACAAGTAGGCCCGAGGTCTATATAGGTAAGATCAATTAAAGGTCATAACTATAGAAACTTAACATTTCTCCATTTGACAGATTGGATAGCTGCCGTAATTCCGGCTTGTGTTCAATTCCAACCAGCCACCTAACTTAAAAATGGTGCAGATCTCCTCTTGATAGCTCCTCATCCTACCACAAATCAGAGATGGGGAGACTATGTAGGAAAGGAAAGGTGTGAAAAAGAAGCATTCAGGTCAAGAAGATCACCCACGAAGCTACYGAGAACAGGCGGCAGGCAGGGTCTGCTCTTGCGCTCTGCTCTCGAGCTCGGTGGGAGGGGGAGGGGGAGGGGGAGGGGAGGGGGGAGGGGCGTGAGCGAGGGAAGGCAGGCCTTGTGACTCACCGCTCAGAATCTGCTGCACAGCTTCATTCCCCATCTGTGCCGCAGTGAAGCCTTGCAGGGAGATGATGGAGGGATCTGAGCCGTAACTCAGCAGGAGGCGGCAGGTCTGCAGGTGGCCGGCTAAGGCGGCTCTATGCAAAGCAGTCTGACCAAGACTATCCAGGGCGTTCATCTGAAAAAATCATTGGATGTCCACGTGAAACTGGGCATTCCTTCACACTGCAGCAAATAGGCTCTCGTGAGAAGAGTCAACCGTGAAGCTTTTGGAAAATGTCATCATTAGCTTTTGCTCACTAGTGCTAGAGAAATAGTGACTGCCTTGGGGGAGGAAAAAAAAATCACAAAATACCCTTGAGTTCCCTCAATGACCATCCTTCTGCCACTCCACTGAAAAAAGAAAAAACAAAGTTGTCAGAGGATGGGGATTCTCACCGGTGCCCACGCTTGCTACACTGGAGATGCTCACTCAACTCCTCAGAATGAACTGCTCTCATCACGGTCAGACAACAGAATATATGCACAAGGACTATCACTGTCGTTCACGACACTTTCATTTTAGCAAGTGCCTTATAGTCTAAATGAATATCCCTCATCAGAGGTGTTTCCAATTTTAAATTCTTTTGTCTATGAGAATATTCGTATGAAATAATCGAATACCTTGGAAAGAGGACCCACGTCTACACACAGACTTGTTTCATATACACAGTGGACGCAAAAGCTGAAGCGACTATTTTTGTGGGACTGTGTGGTATTAGATGAGTTCAGGTGTATAATTTTCTATCTGTATGTTGCTGATAATTCAAAGGTTTTGATTTTGAAGCATTACAGAGTTCCTATTTTCAGGTCATGGATACTCATCTGCAATGGATACCTTAACTATAAATACATTCGACTCGGAACTCCCTTGTAGATTCAAGGTGCCATTTTCAAACCTTGAAGAGTATATACGGGAGACTGTAATTTAGTTAATTATGTTGAATAAATGTTCTCCTCTTGGGTCAAGGTTCATACTTTGGTCAAATCTAACTAGCATAGTATTTTGGAATGTTCCAGTAAGCACCAGAGGGTTCAAAGTCTCAAGTGTACATGCTGCTTTCAAAGAACTCCATCTCTGGAGGCCTCAACAACTCCCCTTCCCAGCACGCATGCTGACTTAGCACTTAACCTCTTAAACTGCATCGCTGGAATAATTTCTCATCAAGTCCAATTAATAGTGAAAATACATAGTGTCTTCTTGAAAGGTCCTAATAAGAGAATGATAATACCATCCCACACCACTAAGAGGTCGGAATTGAAGCGAATTGGTCTATTTCCAGTCCTTTGTTTCTGGGAAAGCTGTGGTACTTGCTCAGAAAAGGGTTCACATAAATTCTTGTTGGTCTTCACAAAACTCACCATGAAATGTCATCACAATTGAATTCGATCATATTTTCCAGCAGGGGAAAAAAAAGACTTTGCACATAACAGACAAGCACTGTTTAAGTATTTACTTCTAAAAAAACAATGTTACTTCATTTTAGAAGAATATCCAGAACTGCAAACATCCTAATTATTCACACTTTTTTGGAAATTAGATGAGACACACTCAATTATACAGCTGTAAAAATGAATGTTAACAATGAATTCCGATTTAGTTTAAGTCATATAAATATAATTTGAGATATTCTTCTAAAATACTGATCTTACCAACTTAAGATTTCAAATGAATGACTAGTATTTTAAATAAAGCTCAGTCCTTTAGCAAACAAATGTAATGGGCAGAGAAGGATTGTAAAGGTTTTCTGTTTACTGAGACTTGCCAGTTTCACCTCCAGTGTTGAAGCAGATCTGCAGAACACTGTGGTGGTTTGACTAGGAATGGCCCCCATAGACTCCTGTTTGAATGCTCGCTCGGTGGGCGTGGCACTATTAGGAGGCGTGGCCTTGCTGGAGGAAGTGTATGACTGTGGAGGCAGGCTTTGGGATCTCATATGCTCAAGTCACTCCAGCACACCACTTCCTTCTGCTGGCTTCACATCAAGACGCAGAACTCCTTCTGTAGCACCATGTCTGCCCGAGTGCCACTGTGTTTCCTGCCATGATGCAATGGACTAAACCACTGAACCTGTAAGCCAGCCCCAATTAAATGCTTCCCTTTATAAGAGTTGCACTGCGCGTGTTGTCTCTTCGCAGCACTGAAACTCTAAGACACACGCTGCACCTTCTGGAACTGGCAGAACTGAGTGCTGTGCAAAGTGGTCACTCACACCCCCATCACTTACTCTGCAGAATTTCAACTTTAACATTGAGTAAAAATTTATAATGTATCAATGGTTCTTGGAATAAATTTGTAAAAAGAATTAGGGTTTAGTTTTAAAAGTTCCATTTGATGAGAGTTGACTTCTAAGTATCATTTACTAAGGACTATGGAGTGCTTTCTCCAGGAAGCAAGCTGCAGGAGACAGTTACCGAGGAGTAAGCGCTCACTCGGTGGAGCTAGGTCCGAGCTTCTAAGGACTTGTTGGTAGTCTGCCTATGGCTGGCGCTCTCAGAGCCCTAAGTGTGTAACAGACGGGAATGGTGGTCAGGCTTTCACAGGGACTGGGGAGGAAGGGACGGTCCTTTACTAGAAGGCAAGGCCACAAATGTCTCAGGGGCTCCTCAAGGATGCTCACCAGTCTGAGCTCCGCCTTCCTGCACAGCAGTTTCCAAGCTTGCAAGGACTACATAGTCGACGCTGCCTCCCAGACAAATGAACAGAAAACTGCCACCAAAGGAAGCGAGCGATCCCGCCACGGCCTTCCTTCGTCCCCTGAAGCCACCAGTCTTACAGCCCCCAGGGCCCCCCGAAATCAGTTTGAGACCGAGTCTTAACCCCCTGGTCCACAGCAAATACTTAATGTTCAATGCTAAACAGATTATTTTTATTAAAACGTGAAACTGCCACCAAAAAGGGGGAAAGCTTCATTTAATTTACATACGCAACAGTGCTAACAACAGTTAAGACATTCGCAAGCCACACATTTAGAGGCCATAATGGCCGATTTTGATTGTGAGCTTGATTGGACTAAGTAATTAATAATTAGAAAAGCAATCTTGAGGGTATGTCCGTGAGGGCTTTTCAGGAGATGACCAGACTATAAGGGTTCGGTCTAAGTTAATGTGCTAATCCACTGACAGATTCAGAATCTGGAGGCGACTGGAAGATGAACTGTGGGTGGCCAGAGTCTGCGGAGGAGCAGGTCACTAGGGGTGCGTCCTGCTTTGCATCTTCCTGTTAGTGCTCCGCTCTGCTCCCCGTCTGCCATGACCTGGTTACTGCAGCACACTGCCGTGCCACTCTAGACTAAACCTCGGAACCATGAGAAAAATACACTCTTCCTCCTTTTTGTGGCTTGTAGGTATTTGATCCTATGAACGTGTGCAGAAAGTGCGGTTAGAATCAAATGGGAAACTATGGCCATTTAGAAGTCAAATAGAAATCACAGGAAGAAAAGACTAAGCAAGGGGAACTCGGCCTAAGAGTAGCCAAGGAACATTTTTACTTAGGAATTTTTGATCCAGGAATGAGTAACAGGGAGTTGATAGAGCCACCGCCGCCGCTGCTGCCCCTGCCTTCCTTCCTTCCTTCCTTCCTTCCTTCCTTCCTTCCTTCCTTCCCTCTCTTCCTCTCTCACTCACTCCCTCTCTCTCCCTCTCTCCCTCCCTCTGTATCCCTCCCTCCCTCCCTCCCCCCTCTTTCTCTCCCTCCCTTCCTCCTCTCCTCCTTTTGCTTTWGCTTGCCTACAGATTACTAHGCAGACCAGGTGGGACTCTTCCTCCCTGCCTCTGTCTCCTGAGTGCTAGGATTGAAGGCTGTTTGTCACTACACCCAGCTTGATGTGGCATTTGAGATCTATTGATGACAACTTATATATTATCTTTGTATTTAAAGGCACCACCAACAACTTGCTTGCTGTAGTGGAAGAGCTGGAAGAAAATGCTACTCTAGAAGTCATTTGTGTCACTAGCAGACTTTTCAATCCCAGAAACCCACTGCTGAACTAAGATGCTAATAATAAAAGTAATTATGCACAAAGTCAGTAAGGACTGAGAACCTAGGAGCTACACAATGCCACTCAGAGAGACGGTAACAAAAAGCTTGGTTTTCATTTAACTATTCTGAAAAAAAAATGCCTTGTAAGTAACAAATATTTTTAAGAATTAACATTATCCATGGTTTGTATGAGCATTATAATTATCAAAAATGACTTGCAAAGTCAGACCTATGGCAAAAATAATTCATACAAGTGTAACAGAAAGCACCTTAGTTTATTATTTCTGACATTACCTGTTTATATAACAATGCTATAGTTGTAGCTACAAAATAGGTAATAAATCTGTACAACTCTTCTCTTTAACTTATCTTGATTTCAAGATATGCCAAATGACCTTTTAAAGCAAAATTTTGGATCATATGCACTATAAATGAAAACATTTAATATTCATGATCTTGTTCATTTGTAAAGCRCTGCAATTCTAAAACACTCCACACAAATCTGCAGCTTATGGACAGGGAAGGCAAGAGGCAGGAAGGGAAGAGGGAGGCTTTCATCATGGTGTAAAACACCATTTAGCTCTAGTAAAGAATATTTTAACTGTTTTTAACGATTTTATCTTTAACTGAGTGTATGTTATGGGTTTCTGTGTGGGGAATGGGTGCACTAGAGCAAGTCCCCCACGGAGGCCGACGCCCTCTCAGAGTTGGATTAGACAGACAGCTGGGAGCCGTTCAACTTGGCTGCTAAGAATCACCTCGGATGCTCTGCAGAAGACAAGCCATACATCTCTCCAGCCTCCAAATCTTACGTCTTATGAAGAATTATCCTGTAAGGATTTGAGGTCACTGCTTGGTTGTGATACTTGGTTCAACAGCTATTATTAGCTAAAGAGATTTCACGGAGAGCCTATCAAAGAAACGTATTATTAACTATGTTTAGCAAACAGTGGTATTTTTACTTTTAATGTGGTACTCAAATTTCATCTATGTTCTGGCAGATACTCCTGTTTGTGTTAAGTATAAGATTGTATTTTAAATTTTATAAATTATGAAGCTGGGTATGCTAGTTAGTTTTTGTCTGTTTGTTAAAAGTTTTGTCTTCCTAGTGTTATCTAGGAAGAAGAAACTTCAGTTGAGAACATTCCTCCATTAGACTGGCCTGTGCGCATCTTCCTAATTAATAATTAATTCATCTAGGAGTGCCCAGCCATTGTTCATGGTGCCCGCCCTGGGGCAGGTAGTTCTGAGTTGTATAAGAATGGAGGCTGAGGGCTGGAGAGGTGGCTCAGTGGTTAAGAGCACTGACTTCTCTTCTGGAGGTCCCGAGTTCAACTCCCAGCAACTACATGGTGACTCACAACCATCTATTATGGAATTTAATGCCCTCTTCTGGTGCATCTGAAGACACCTCCAGTGTACTCATATAAATAAAATAAATAGATAAATCTTAAAAAAAAAAAAAAAAAAAAAAGGCAGGCTGAGCAGGCACGGAGAGAAAGCCAGTGAGCTGCATTCCTCGATGACCACAGCCTCACTTCCTGCCTCCAGGGTCCTGCATTACCCTACACATGAAATAAAAATAATTCTAAAACATAAAGCTGCCTATGCTATCATGTTAATTCTGATATTAACTTTAAAGTGGCCTGTGTTGCTGGGCCACAGCTGAGCGATAGAGCACGGTGTAGCTTGTGTGAGATCCCAGGTCCAATCTCCTGTACTGCAAAACCAAACACATCCACACAACCGACCTTCCACCATGGAGATCCTATGCATTTTCACCTTCTAAGGGGATCATCTTATTTTACTTGTGTGTCCATCTGTGTGAGCATGTGCCGTGTGCACAGGTTCCCACGGAGGCGCTGTAGCTGACTTCCAGGGGGCTGTGAGCCTGATGCAGACGCCGGGTACTCAACACAGGCCTCTCTGAGAGCAGCGAGCACTGGTGCCCGCCTGCTTCTATGGTTTTGATATGAAGTGTTCTCCAAAAAGGCTCCCGCTGAGGGTGTGGTTCCCGTCCATGGCACTGCTGTGAGAGGTTCTGAGAGCGTTAGGAGATAGGACAGGTGGGTGACAAGGACCCTTTAGCACACTCTCTTCCTGGTCCTGTCTAACTTACTCTCTGCTTCCTGTCCTCTACAAAGTACACACTGCTCCTGTGCGACATGATTCTACCACCGTGGCTTCCGCCCAAGTGCACGGGGCTAACGGACCATGCAGTAAACCTTCTCACACTAGGGGCGAAATCATTTTTGAGTTGTGTCATTGCAGGGATGCAAAGTAACCAGAACAAATGTAGAGGAGCCGAGCTCCATGTCAAAGGACAGTAGTCAGCTGCCCATTGCTTTCTAGGGACAAGGAGGAAAGGACAAAGAGACAATTAAAAACCACACACTAGTCATCCTCTCTGGGGACTGAGTCCTGGAGGCCTCGGCCACCCTGTGCTGAGTCACTTACCTTCGCTCCGTGCTTATGCAGGACCTCCATGACGTCATTATGAGCTCTTTCCGCTGCAACATGCAAAGGGGTCATGAGACTACGGAAAGGAGAAAAAGGAGAGAGTGCTGTGACTTTTACYGCAACAACTCTTGGTAGCTACTGGATGCTGACAGAAGGCTCCTTTTCTTGTGTGGTGTGGTGTGGTATGGAGTGGTGTGTGGTGTGGTGTGGTGTGTGGTGTGGTGTGGTATGTGGTGTGGTGTGTGGTGTGTAGTGGTGTGGTATGTGGTGTGGTATGTGGTGTGGTGTGTGGTATGTGGTATGTGGTGTGGTGTGGTGTGGTGTGGTGTGGTGTGGTGTGGAGTGGAGTGGTGTGTGGTGTGTAGTGGTGTGGTATGTGGTGTGGTATGTGGTGTGTTGTGTGGTATGTGGTATGTGGTGAGGTGTGGTGTGGTGGTGTGCCATTGTGTATGTTCATTCAGGCTACCTTAAATAAACTTAGTGAGCCACAGACCACCAAGACAAACATGGCGACAAGAAGACATGAAAGCAGGAAGGACTTCCGGTGGGGGTGGGCAGGCGATAATGCGGTTGTATGAGCAAGCTGTGCTCCTTACATGTAAGGAGCGGTCAGAGGGGAAAGGGGAGGGGAAAGGGAGGTGGGCCGGCGAGCTGTGCGCCTGTACTCACTCCTTGTTCTTTTCGTTGACGCTGGCCCCCTTCCTGAGTAGCAGCTCCGCCACCTGTTTCCGTTTGGGGTGCAAGGAGGCCACGGCGCAGTGCTGTGAACCAAGCAGTTCAGTTCAGACAGACCTGCTCGGCAGCGACCCCCAATGACAGCACCCAGAGCTACCTGCACACTGTAATCGGGACATAATGATGCATAATGATACTCTATGGTCACTTCCTCTCACACACATCGGGAGTGCAAAGCACGTGAAGTTATATTCTCAATTAGGCATTTAGAGACTTCATTATCAGCCAGTGTTTCTCCATTACTTCACTGACAGACGCGCAGAACGCAGGAGGATAAGCAAGTTTGCTCAGGCACTGGTAAGAACATGTGACCTTGAAGTGATGGAAAGGAACTGATATTCTTAGAAACCTTACATTTTATTCTATTTATGTAATGTCTATGTTTTGCTCCACTTTATATCAATGACTGTATTAACAGTTGAAAAATAAAACTACTCACAACTGAATAAAGTAAATACCCCAGAGCAGAGAATCAAGTTTCTTACCAAGCTGGGGATTATACTGTGGACTCCTGGCCTAGCACTGTGTAGACTGAGGTTACTTGAACTAGGCTTGGTGGTTTTAAATTTAACTTGGCCCATTTCAGTTTGGTTTATCTTTTAAGTGTTTTCTACAGAATGGGCTAAATGACCTTTCTGGGCCATGCAGGTTTAAGAAAGTTAATGAAGTATACTTAACAGTCTGTAACATAAGATGCACATAGCAAAGTTCTAAAGTTAGGGGCAGACACGAACCAGCCCAACATCCGTGCCATAATATGCTTAATGACCAAAAACTCGGTGATCTTCCTGAGAGCGGAGGGAGGGAGAAAAGGACAGCTACAAAGGTAATTTACAGTCAGGAACAGAGTTCAGTTTCAACATTTCCTCACATGAGCATAATCTGTAATTTGAATGCAATTACTCCAAAGAATGATGCAAATATCTATGAAACCATACCTTCTACAGAAAACAGATACAATATTTATCTAGTAAGCACAGCCCAAAGAGAAGATTTTATCAGATCACACTTTGCATTAAAATGAAAGCACTGAGCACAAAATTAATTTGTCACAATAAGCTTGGGTGAACACAAAGATAAAACAAGTCTAAGTCACAGCGCAGCAAATATCTAGTCCCTCGCCCACCAAGAACCATGGCCAAACCGAAGTTCAAAGCCAGTGCAACCAATATTAAAATGCAAATTGCTGGCATTTCAGAGAGCAACGCTGCTTCAAGGCTTCTGAAATGAAAAGAATTATTTAATCTTGCACCACTATTACGGGCCAAGGGACATATGGATAATATCACCTTACCAATGCAGTTTCATGAGACTGTGGCTGCTTGAAGTTAATGATTTCCAAAGCAAGTGTTTTTTTAACTTTGGCCAGGTCTGCTTCTCTGGCGGCTTGCAGTAAAGAATGGCCTTTAAATTCATCTGCCGAAGAAACAATTGTTGACATGTAGTTTTGCAAGTTATAATCAACTCTGAAGGTACGGTGTGCGCTCCTGCAGTGCCAGCACCTGGAAGGCTGAGGCAGGAGGCTTACAGAGTGGGGCCAGACCGACCTACAAAGGGACCTGAGACCGGCTTGTGTAAGGCTCTCTCAAAAAAACCCACTACGTACACAAATCAGAAAAAACTTAAGTGGAAATTATTCATTTTGCGTACATATCTATTTTAGTTAAAATAGTAATATAAAATAGTGATAACAGGGAATGCATGAGAAAGTTTTGAAATATAAATACTCTGAAACAAGACCTCCACACACTCAGAGTTGACGGCAAGTCACATATAAGAGAGTTCTGAAAGAGCTTATCTACCTGTTCACCAAAAGCAAGTCAGCTAAGCCCCAGGTGGCACTCTGCACCCTCACCACACGGACCTCCATACAGCCCGAGAAGAGGTGGGTCGGCCCCGCTTCTTACTCTGCTCTGGTTTTGCTTTTGCATCAGAACTAAATATAAGTCATGGAACAAAAAACTACATTTAGAGAAACAGTCAAAATACTAATAGCGCTCAACAGAACTGAAGTGTTTGAGAACCACCAGAATTTGGCTTTTTCCACAGAACAATACTACCTAAGTAAGAAGAATCTTAGATTTTTATTTTCTATTTTACAAATTTGGTTTTGTTCTACAGAATTTTATTAACAAGGCACTGAGAACTGCTTTACTAGCACACGAATGAAATCTGACAGTACACATCACCGTCTAGCGGTTTCATGTTTGGATGCCTGCATCGGCGAGGCACTGCGCTGGTTCTTCTTCCTTGTGAGGCCGCCAGCACAGTCCCCTCCTGTAGACCATACACGTGCACAGCGTGCCTCTCAACTGCGGTCACCACTGAAGGCCACAGTGTAGACTCTCGGCTATGCCTCCCTAGTCTCCCCACTGGATACTCCGCAGTTTGGATCACAGCACTTGTAACTAGCCTGGCACCAGTGTAGTCTTGGGGCAGAGTCTGGCACATATTAGGTTCTCAGTAAATACTTGTTTTCAGTTCAATATCTGTATACTAAGTTGTGGTTAGTTTAGGAAATGAACCATTTCTAATGACTTTTTATTGAACATTTTTTTAAAGTATGTGTGCGTGTAATGTGTGACTACAAATATGTGTCTACCACAGGATATGTGCAGAGGTCAGAGTTGGTTTTCTCCATCCAGAGTAGTTTCTGAGGAATCAAACTCTCTCCGTCAGGTTTGTGTGCTGAGTGCTTTTACTGGCTAAGTTATCTTGTATCTCAATTTCTGTTTATTTTTTTAACTGTTCAATTTTTCAATGTGAGATTTTAAAACTTCTGGAACAAAACACAGGGGTAACTGAGATGGTGAGGTTAACAGTAAATACCAATGACAAAATATGGTGTTTTGACTTAGTGTTAAACGCAGGGGCTAATAAAGCCAGGGAATTCTAGGCAGACACATGCAGAGCAGGATCCTGACAACTGCACAGGGGCAGGTGCATTCACAAGTGGGGCAAGCAAACCGAAGGGCCTGGCTGGAGCGAGCAGTTGGGAGGCATTTAAGCTGAAGGCAGACAGACCCACGGTTGCCAACAGCAGCACATGGGTGGTGGGAACCAGGCAGTCTGCACAAGGCAGCAGTCTTAACTGACAGACTACCTCCCCAGTCCTATGGGTTGTTTTTAGAACCTTAAAGACATTGTACAGTTTAAAAGATGTTAAAACTACAAATGACACTAACCCTAAAACCTGAAAATTAAATATTTATGAAATATCTGAAAGTTTGCTTTTCTAAATGTATCTTAAAATAAGAATGAAATTCAGACAACCTCATTATTTGGCTTTATAAAAAAAATACATAAAATCAAGAAAGGGGATAAGTATGCAGAATGATGCAGTTGTAATGATAGCATAATGTAAGCATTATTTTTGTTTCCTTCTCTCTCTCTCTCTCTCTCTCTCTCTCTCTCTCTCTCTCTCTGTGTGTGTGTGTGTGTGTGTGTGTGTGTGTGTACCTATGCGTATGGAGGCCAGATGAAGTGTCCTGACCCTCTGAGGTAGGGATCCTCCCTGAACTAGGCCGGCAGCCAGCCAGCTGCAGAGACTGCCCTGTCTCCTTCCCTCCTCCCAGCCTGGCCATTACGGGCACATGAAGAACATGCCCGGCTGGTCAGATGAGGGCTGGAATCAAAATTCAGTTCCTTGTGAATGCACAGCAAGCACTCTTAACTGCGGAACCATTTTTCAAGCCTCCTATATAATTTTCTTCAAAAAACTTCTGAAATTGAACACAGCTACAAAGCAGTAATCACTGAATGACACTGAAAGCTGCAGCTAGAGAAGAGCTTTAAATCCTTCCTTTCTCGGAACTCTTGGCAGCATCTGATTTTTCAAAAGCCTCCACTGAGAAGGTTAACAACAGCTAAGGAGCTGCTCCCTAGCTAAAGCCACACACATTCGTGTAAACATTAAGGTCTGCAAGGGACTTAGACAACCTAATAAAACAGAAATGTTAAGACTTCTGATGAGACTCATTTGTAAGATGGTTGAGGGCAGGGTAAGGGGACAGTGATGACCCTGGGACAAACATGAGTGGGCCATTACATAAAGAAAGGACACGAGAAACCAGGGCCGTGCTTCTGAGGAGAGCTGCACTCACCTGGCTGCAGCTGCTCACAGAAGCACAGCGCTAGGCTGGTGTTAGATGGAGACCTGACGCAGAGTCCTCACATGAGATCCCAGGGACAGCACAGGCCGCTTTCCCCTACAAACATACATGTCTCTAGGGAGCCCGAGTCTCCATTTGGAGATGGACAGTCAGTGCTCAGCACCACCTTTTATCACCACTGCTACAAGAATAGAAGGTCTAGGAGTCCAGGTGCTCTCCTTTGGATTTGTATACTACTGTACATCTACCGTGCGCCACATAGGAAAACACTCGGTTAATGGTTGTTGATGGACCTTGTCCTTGGCTGTCACGAAACAAAACACAATATAGGAAAAGAAACCAAACCACACAGAAGCAAAACCAGAAAACAAAACAGCAAAACACCAGGAGCCTTGACACATGGATTAGAATTGGACTTAAAAATTTGTGTGAGTGTGTGTGTGTGGGGAGTATGTATGTGGCATTTGTACATATGTATGTATGCATGTATGTATGTATGTATGCATGCATGCATGCATATATATATGTACGTATGTATGCATGTATGTATGGCATATGTGTGTTAAAGGCTTCTGTGGAACACAGGAAGCAAGCATATGATTAGAAATGAACGTGATAAATCAGCACACATGTAAGAGGGAGGACATGGTCTGGTGAGGAAACAGCCTGGGCAATGAAGCCCGGTCAAGCTGTCCCCCGACGCCCCCACCCTGCTCCTGTATTTGGGCTCCGGATACAGATACTCACATGTCAGTCGCTCCCGGAGCTCAGGGGTCGGAGCCATGTCGACGGCGCTCTTGCCATGACAGTTGACCAAGGTTGGGTCGGCACCATGACTGAGTAACAAAGAGCAGACTTCCACGCGGTTCTTGGAAGCAGCTTCATGCAGTGGTGTGAACTGCCACAGGTCCATAGCGTTCACGCATGCTCCATGCTGCAATAGGGAAAGTCTGACGTTAGTAACTGATTCCATGAGGGAAAGAAAATGCAGGCCACCGAACATTCCAGCAATCATTTTTGGAACTGTTTTAAATTCAGCATTTAAAAAGCAGTTTAAGTTGAATGTTACTATTCAATATTTTGGATTTCTCTTACCTTTAGCAGCAGTTCTGTGACCTCATAGTGTCCGTATGAGCATGCATTATGAAGAGGTACAAGTCCACTGAACAAAGAGAAAACAAAAACACTGAAATTTCAAACACAGCCATTTGGCTGTGAACTACTTAAAAAAAAATTCCATTAAGTTCTATTTTTTTAAAAGCATTTTAAGAATTTATGGAAAGAACTCAAACCATAGCTTATATCCACACGTTATCTTGTGGTCTTTAAATAGGATCCGTAAAAATAATAAAATACTATTGTCAGAAGAATTAAAGGAAAGGCCAACACACTAATAAACAAGTTACCAATGTAACAGGCTCGCTAACTGGCAGTACTATTTTAATCCACTTTCACAATACTTTCAGTGTAAGAATTAAATATCCAAAGTTATTATACCTTCCTGATCAGAATACCCTTCCTAAGTGAGGTTCAAAGCCACTCTTTTCTGCTGTGTGGGTGTCTTGTTGACTGGCCATGTACACATATCTGGTTTTGGACGTGCATTAGGAAGCAGGTGGACAAGGACACTGGGCGCCTGCGCCCTATGCGATCAGGACACACCATTCACAGGAGGAACAACACTTGACAGGCAAGACAGGCAGTGTGGAAAAGGGTAGATCAGAAATGGATGGATTCTCTTTCCAGGTACAGAGTTCATCTTTGTGCTTCTTGACATAAATGTGAGCTGAAAGAAAGATCTCCTCTGAGGTGTTGCTTCTTTATGCTGTCCATCACAGAAGCCTGACATAGCCTGCCTCACCTGGGCAGGGTCAGTGATCCTGCAGACCCTGAGGTCAGATGCCGGGCAATGTGAGCTAGTCAGACAGGACCAAGAACAAGTGTTCACAGACCACTG
>BDUI01001274.1:10771-21500 GCA_002335545.1 Apodemus speciosus
CTGCTATGAACATTGTGGAGCATGTATCCTTATTGCATGCTGGGGAGTCTTCTGGATATATGCCCAGGAGTGGTATGGCTGGGTCCTCGGGAAGTGGCACACTCCTTTAATCCCAGCACTCAGAAGGCAGACACAAGAGGATGGTCAGGGCTATACATCAGTCAGGCTCCCAATATAGCATATACCTTTGGTGTGGACAAATCAACTTAAGCTCTACTATCAATCATCTTTGGTACCCATTTGAACTCTGAGAAGAAAGTTGAAGCCACATTACACTGTTTTTCTTACGAGCTCCACAAGTAGAGTAATATGGCTCTGACCTTGCTAAACGTCACAATCATGTAAGAGTGCTATTAAATATGCAGATGCACATGGCCATTACACCCAGAATACTGATAGGCAATTAATGGTCCCTAAAAGTTCTCCACTGGACCTACAATAATAAGTAAATAAACAGCTTAGAGAAAATAATTTCTATGTGGGAGACATAGCTGGTATTGGTAAACTACAGCCTACTACCTGCCTAGTTTTATAAAGGTGTTTTGAGATTTGGTCATTGCCTATTGTCCATGCCTCCTTTTGTGCTATGGTGGCACAGTTGATTGTGACACAGAGTATAAGACCTTCCCCATAGCCTAAAATGTTTTCTATTTCTCCCCTTTATAAAAAGTTTTCTGATATCTCATATAGAGAATATGAAAGCAAATGAGATGAAAATGTTACCGGTTGGTAAAACCTGAGTATATAGTTTTTGACTTTCCAAAAAAGTCTGAAATGTCATCAAAATAAAACTGGAAATCTTAAAAGATTGATTTTTTTTAAAGTTTATGAAGTTTAAATATAATTACATCATTCTCCCCTTTGCAGACCATACCTGACAGATTCTCAGTTTCCTTTTGGTCCATTTCTACCTTTAGTACACTGCCCCAAGTAGATGCTGCTCATCTGACTTCTGTATCAAGCCTGGAGTTACCAGTTCTAGATAGCCAGCCCTCAGGAATGTTAGCGAGATCAACACATACCCGCCTCCTACCTCCTTTTAAATGGTTCGGTTTTTAAGGACAAATGGGGTACTGTTGACAGGTTCAGCACTCTTACCAATACAAGACACACTGGAGCATGTGTCTTCTTGATGCTCACTTCCTAGAAAACCAAAGCCTGGGCAAATGCTTGGACCCAACTCTTGAAAACAGAACTGGACCAAGCATTCGAGAATGAGAATCAAGAGTATATGCAACTGGTCTACCCTACCTCACCACCAAGGCTAGAGGGTTAAGCCCAGAACTGTACATGCAGACTCTTTCCCTGAAACTTACACTGCGCTGCACATGGTCCACGGCCCGGCTCCTTTCATCATTACCATTGTAGTTCTGCATGGCATCCGTGTAAGTCCTCAGGAAGGTGTCCTTGATCTACAGAAGATAAAGGGGGAGTGGATATCCAGTCCATTGTGTCCTAATCTGACTCAGATTCCTACCAGTTTTCCAGCACCATTTTTTTTCCTGAAATTTTCTCCATTGATGGTGACTAGGGAGGGAAAGCCTATTTTCTGAAACAAAGGAGCTCAGAAAATTCACCAAAGGTTTAACTAGCTGAGGAATTTAAGACAAAGTTGGTTTCAACCACTAACTTAGAGGGAACCAGGCCTGTCAGATGGCTCATTGAAGTGGCTAGGTAGATTCTAAAAGTGCTATAAAGGTGACTGACTGGCCAATGATCAGGCATGAATTTTCTAGTTATTTTTCTTTTAATTGACTCACGGCAAACTTCCTTTCTATTATATTGTTTGACTTACGCAGTCAGAATGGTAACAGACCAGACACCAATGTGATGTGAGGACTAAGGTACTGACCCCAAACTGACCTCTATTCTACCATGCAGCAGTGGGACAAAAGCTACCTTTCACTTAACTGTAATTACTGAGGCCGAAATGAAAGAGGCTAAAGGACAAGGGCTTTCTTGTTAGTCGAAAGTTAATGAAATCCTTTCTCCTTGTCAGTAAACATATTTGCCCTTAGGATCATTTTCAAGTTCCATACCTTTGAAATCTGGGGTAAGTGAGGTGTTAGGTATACTACTAGGCCATGTGGCTTATGGTAAAACTAAGGCCTGATTGATACAATGCCCCTGAATTAGGAGAGCAGAAAGTGGCCATAATTATCTGGTGGCAAGCTCCAAGGTAAATATGGTAACTCTCCCAAGTAGGGCTATTCCTTACTAAATTCTGGAAGGAATATCCATCGGACAGCTACAAGCCAAAGTGGCTACAAGCCAAAGTGGCTACCATAGCCAACTCTGTCACCTCAGTTCACTCTTAAATTCTCAGAGTGGGGTGTTGTATGAAGAATAGGCTTTGTGTTACCCTGAGGACACAGGCTTAAGAAACAAAACTGTGGCTGCCCTGAAGGCAATCCAGGCTTCTTTTCAACACCGGTCCAAGTAAGTGGTATCATTGTGACTTACTGTCACCTGGTGAGTCTCACCACTTGGCCAAAGTCAACCTTTATTTGGTAATCAGGGTGAGGCTGCAATCCCTACTGCATATAATGAAAAGGGAGAAGAGGACTTCTGGTTTTCACACTTGCACTGATGCCCCCCAGCAGGGCTGGCGAGGCCCCCACCCACTTCACCCCATTTCTCTCCAGCTCACTGTAAGCATGGGCAGCCTCCCTAGAGGCAGCATCGTGAACAACAGGTTCTGGAAGTTAGCTTTGCCATTTGGAACGCTACCTACAGTCAAGGGCAAAACCAGGGCAATGGGGAAAGGAATGGAACATCCACAAGCCAAGCTCCCAAAGACAGCGCAGCAGGGTAAAACCGGAGCTTGAGGCATGCTTCCCGGTGTTTAAGAGCCACAGCCAAAGCCCTCCGTGCATCCGCTGTCTATGATGCTCTGGTTCCATTACCACACACAGCTTTCTTGTTCTTTATAAGAATGGATTTACAAGCAAGACAGTTAGCTCAGCTTGCCTCTAGTGTCAGAAATCCTATAATAGCACCCAATGCTTTGTGGGAAAAAGCTAATTTCAAAGGAGTATCTTAATCTACATTAGAAGTTACCGCTTTCAAACAGAGAGGAGAATCATTTTATGGAAGAGCTCCTGAGAAAACTCAAAGTGAGGATCAACACTGAAGGGTGTAAAAGTTTGGGGGAAGTTCCTGCCTAGGCTGCATGCACCCTTTACACACGCCACTCCGTTTCCAAGATGCCTCTTCACACAGACTCCGAGTCTTTCCACCCTGAGCATACTCACCTCATGACGAAACACAAATCCAGAAATGCCAGCAACAAGCTCAGCCAGGAACACCAGGGACAGGAACATGGCATACTAAAAAAAAAAGGGGGGGGGGAAACAAGGATAAACTCACAAGGCAGGATTAAGAGGAGGGCTTTTCAGGGCTGGGACGATAGCTCAAGAGTTAAGAGCACAGACGGCTCTTATTGAGGACCCAAGTTCAGTGCACAGCGCCAATGTCACGCCACTCACAAACACCCGTTACTCCAACTCCAAGGGCATTCAATGCTTCTGGACATTGTGGGCACCTGTGCTTGGAGATATATATCCCCAACAGACGTAGACACATGGATAGAGAGGGAAAAGGAGAGGGGAAGAGAGACAGACGACACATAGCTGAGAGGGCTTCTTTAGAGTGAACATCTTTCTGCTAGGGGCGATTAGACAAGTTCTTATTACTAGAGCAAATTATTACTAGAAATGTAAATACCCTTATTAGAATTTCACATGAGTATCAATATAGAAAACTGTCATTTTAATATGTACAAGCATTTTGAGGTATGGAACTGATATGGTGTTCATCGGCTCAGATCAATCAGGAGAAGGATGAAAGGGTCATGTACTCCAAAATGTTGTTTTACTTTCAATATGAAAATTTTTAAGCGGACTGGAGAGATGGCTCAGCAGTTAAGAGCACTGATTGCTCTTGCAGAGGTCCTGAGTTGAAATCCCAGCAACCACATGGTGGCTCACAACTATCTGTGATGCCCTCTTCTGGTGTGTCTGAAGACAGCTACAGTGTACTCATATAAAATAAAAAATAAATCTTTAAAACAAAAAGAAAGAAAATATTTAAGCTAGAAAAAAATATTCTCTAGAGTTCTCACAGGACATTATTGTTCTGCCGTCTAGGCGGTTTTTCAATCAACTTTTAATGGTGAGCTAGAACCTGCAAATTGAATCTTCTTTTTAATGCTGGGTGTAGAACCCAAGGTTTCAGTACTACACCCCTGAGCTGTCACCCCAGCCTTGACTATTCTATTTTGTAATTGTTCCAATTATCAGAAAGGCTTCTTTGTCCCTAGGCACAGGTCTTCTTACTTCCAATTTCTACCCACCAATAGTGGTTCTGCTTTAGAAAGCATAAGGGCCCAAGCACATGTATATACATCAGTCCCTTGGATGTATGAGCATGGCCAGGATGCGAAGCTGTGCTACTGCTTTGCATTTGAGCAAACATCTCTATTTTTTTTTCAGCCACATCTCACAGTAAACGACTACAAACCCATTTTACTTGGGAGTGCAGCCTCTCATCTGTTGTCAAAGGCCAGAGTGTGTATAGCATGGCGTACTTCTTGACTTTGTTGGCTATCTCTCAACATGGTACCCTCAACCAGTTCTTGGGTCTGGGCCGGGCAATTAATGGAATTTATAACCTTTAACAAAGCGAGTACATGAAACTACTAACAATAATCCCAGTGTTTCTCATTCTACTGGCACTTCCCAATCTGAAACATATACACACACTCTTTGTCTCTGTACACATGCTTGCCAATATCTGAGTTCAAGGACATTGCACGATACTTATGTGTTAGGAAGGTTTTTGCTATTTTTCTGACTTTGAAAAACAGACAAAAGGAAGAGGAATTAACTCCTTACCAACAAGTCATATATATTATAAACTTCTTCTTGTCTCAAAATAAAATAGAGCCATTCTGAATGCTTGCAGGGACCCTAAATAATGCCGTGGATGGACAACACAATACCACATAGCTTAGCTATAATATATACACATGACTTGTAAGTATATACATTTGTATGGGATCACAAACAACTCCTTTTACTGACACATATGCTAAAAGAAGCAAGCAATCTCTAAAGATTGATGAAATTCTGTATTAACACACAACCAGTAAAATATTGAGTGAGGTAATTACATGCAGTTTACATAATTTCTCTGTATAGTTCATAGAAAATCTGATCAGAAGCACACACTACTCTGTAGAGAGTCTCATGCCAACCCTACAATCCACTAGAAGGTTATGTGGAACCATAACTATCAGAAGTGGAAAAATGGACATTTAACTCTGTGGTCAGACATCTTCTTTGGACTTCCCTATAGGATAAATTGTTATTGTCGATGTTTTTTTTTTTTTCAGTTATTAAGATCAAAGCTAAAGGAATACCCTAAGATTCTAATGGTAGTTAAAACTGCAGTAAGGATCTTGCAGCAGCCTGCCTTTACCTTTAGGGATGTATCATTGCTTTGTCTGCACTATTAGGCACAGGCCTCTGCTGTGGCCCTGAAAGCTAATTGTCATTGCATCAGCCCTCTGAGCGAGAGCTGCTGGCTTAGTTCAACTCCCACAGCACAGGACCAGACAGGACAAGTGGAGAGAAAAGCATGCACACACATCCTTGCATGACAAGATTCAAGGAGAAAGAGAGGTCTGCTCCAATGGGATCGTGGACACGGAAGGCTGCTCATGTTCAGGATGGTCCCTTGCCCACCAAAGCTTCGCATCACATCCCACAAGGGATTTGGAAGCCAGTTTGAGACTGGCACAAGGCATCTTGCCAAGAAGACATTAATCACTTATTGGAATCAATGGCCAGTGCTTTGCCAATTTACCTCAGGAAGCTGGGACTATGTTTACTGTGCCAGGCTGTGTTTGGGGTAGTTTTTCCCACTGGGAGGCTTAAAGGGTGGATTAGTTAAGAGTCTAGTGTAAAATTAAAATCAATGAATATTAAAGTCTTTTTTTGTGGCTTCAAGAAGAGCTACTTAACTTTGGCATGAATTTATTGTTTTATAAAAATAATTGAGAAGGCACATCATGCTGGGATTTACTCACCAGTTTCAGCATCCATGGACTACCACGGCAAGTAGCAAAGCATCCAAAGAGGCCAAAAACCACAATGGTGGTGCCGGTTCCAATGAGCACATAGGGAGCATTTGTGGAGTTCTCAGCAATCAGGGAGATATAGGTTCCCAAAGTCAGCTTTCCCCAGACTCCAACAGCCAACAGGATCACCCCAGTGATCTGCAAAAGAGGAGAAGAGAACATGAAACTATTGCCAAAAGACCGCGAGAATGGACATTGTCTTAGTTCCTCCTTGATTGCTGTGAAGAGAGACCAAGACCAAAAGGAGTTTATTGGGGGTTTACAGTTCCAGAGGCAGTACACATCTATCATGGTGGAGAGCATGGAAGCAGGTGGGGAGGCACAGTACTGTAGCAGAAGTCAGGGGCCTACGTCCTGATCCAAAAGTATAGGCAAAGAGGGAGAACTCACGGGGAATGGCATGATATTTTGAAACCTCAAGGCCTACCCCCAATGACACACCTCCTCCAACAAGGCCACACCTCCTAATCCTTCCCAAACAGGTTCACCAGCAGAGGGAATACAAATATAGCAATCAAATGTATAGGCCTGTGGGGGTCATTTTCATTCAAACCACCACAGACACAGTGCAATGTGGCCATACTTTAAGATTCAAGCTTCCACAAGCAAGGTGCATTTGCTGAAGGCTTTGTCCTCAATAGCAAGAAATGTCAGAGAACATTAGCCAAAACTGTCACCACAGTAAATGCACTTTGATAGTATGTAAATTATATCTTTCCCTTATATATCCTATACATAGTTTTTATATTAATTGGAAATCAAGTCAATAAAGGACTTCTTTTTTAAAAAAAAATGCTACTTAAAGAATATCACAAGACACTTCAGAGAGGCATTCCTCCAATGAGTGTCTGTCTGACACTGAGCTAGACATGACCCCATGTGAGGGTAGAATAGGTTTTTATGGCCATCCTTTATAACACTTTAAGAACAAGGACATTCTTCTTGTCCTTGTCATCAAAATCTCTATAAAGAAAATATTCGAATCAGTTTTGAATCCCCATTGATGTGCTGCCTTATAATACCTTATTCATTATAAAGTAACAGAGCCTGAATATCTCCTGGTATTGTTTATACTGCTATTTGTCAAATATCAACCATTTCAATTGAAATCTTTATAACATGTCTAAACTCTAGCCCTGTGCATGTATCAGCCCCTTACCTAAGGTTGTGTGCTCAGGGCTATATGTTAGGCCTTACTCTCCATTCTTTGAAGATCTCAGGCCTCAGCAATTGTAGCTGGTGAGGCCACATGTTGGTTTGTGTCCCCAGCCTCCCAAAGTTGCTATATCTTTTGATTCACTTAGAGCTTGATGACATATTCAAAAGTAACAGTTTTCAAATTGCTACCTTTTGGAAGTGAGGCTTAAGTGCTTTCCTAGTTCTAGTTTTGTCCCAGCCTACAGCTCAATGTTCTATACTAAAGATCTTGGATTTCTGCTCAGTCTATCTAAATGAAGAAAAACAGCAACACCCACACACGATAAATTGCTTTTTGAAAGAAAAGAGATAGGCACAAGGTAGTCTTAACATTATATGCTGCATAATTAGTCTCTGTTTGAACTTTAGTAAAAACAATATGAGATTTGTAATGGTAAGTCCCCTGTCTAGTTTATTTTGTAGAACTATCACCGTGCATGCCAGACTTAAGTGTTAGATGAGAAAAGACTGAAGAAATGATGCAGACTTGAGGAGAAAACATTTGATGCTAAGGAGAAGGGGCCAGCAGAGGCTTCCTGTCGATGGGAAAGAATGACTTCAGTGAATTAAAACCACAGTAATGCAGGTGTTGCCTAGAGTTTCATATCCTCTGCTGACACCTGCTGGTCATTTGTAAAAAAGCACCTTCCCCGAACAGTTTCCTTTGCCATACTCTGCCAGATAGAACTAACAGTATCCCACTAGAATCAAGTTTCGTGGTACCAGGGATGAAAACAGACCATGTTGGTAAAATAAGATGCCCATCACCAACGTTCCACCCTTAAACTAGCTACAGAGAATTTCATTCTAAGATGTCAACAGCAAGGACAAGGCCTAGGCATGATACATATGACAGCTGACATCCGGCACCACACACGCACGCATACACACACTCAGAGACTGAGATAGAGCTAGAGAGAAAGACAGACAGAGACAGAGAATGTGATTGAGATTAAGGAGGACATTTCAGGGCTAGGTCTTAACTATCCAGTACAGTTTGGGCACAGCTTAAATTTATGAGGAATGGAATACCACCAGCTGCTCCTAACACAGGCTCTGAAACATGGTCAAATAAAACCATAATAATAGCACTAGCAGAGGTATATTGGTGTTGGGGAAGTTAGCTCAGTCACACAGTCCAGCATGAGTGAAAGTATAAGTTCAATATTTAGTACAGGAGGAAAAAAAAAMCCCAAAACATTAAATCAGACTGAGAAAAGCTTTTAAAAACTAGCATATGTTGCTTTAAAATTTCAATGAAAGAAAGTCATGGAGAGGCTTAGCCATATGCCACAGCATTCCCAAAGGCTCCTGGAAGACACTCGGCAGGCTTCATTTTAATCATAAACTGGATATGTGGGGGTGGGGGGCGGGCAGTAGACATGAGTCTGCTATCAGGTCATTCCAGGTAACACTAGGTAGGCTCCTTGCCAATCCCGCACCATCTTGATTTTTCTCAGGCATCCAGAGCTATGTGATTCCTTCTTGCTCTGTCAGAGCACAGACCACAGAGCTGACCAACCTGCTATAACTGTACCCAAGGTATGCCAGATTTGCATGTGAAAGGAAAAAGTCTTCGAGTCATCGCTCTAACTCCCTTCCACCTAGCCTGGGAGCTCCACCTTCTAAACAAACACGCCCAATCATTTTCATGATGATACGAGTTTATATTTAGCATATCAGCAACTAAATGACATCTTAAAGGGCAACAATGGGAAATTAAGTCATAGAGGTATAAGGTACAGCTAAGAGACATGTCCTAAGAAGCTGTATGAAACAGAAGGCCCCGTATCTAAGCCCTGATTAAAAAAAAAATAGAATAATCAAAGAGACAGTAGGAGGGAACGGCAGCCAGTTCACATTTTATGGGGAAACCCATGGTTCAAGCATTCAGGAGCTTCACAGGTTAGTTCATTCTTGATGATTACACACGGAGATACTGTAGACTAGCCTTCCACTCCCATGCCTCTGCAACCCAGAAAAAAGGTATATGATGCAGAAAGTCTATGGCAATTATTAATAGTTAAAATATAGATCCCTCGGGTGCTAGATTTAAGAGGAAAAGCAGGCAAGAGAGTATTCCTGTCCTTAATGCTTAGGTGAATGTGTTTGCTGAAGGGAGACTAGAGGGGTATGTTTTCTGCAGCATCGGGGACGTGGTTCTGGAGAGTACCGAAAGGAGTCAGACTGGCAGAGAAAGCCTGTTATTTTATGGTTTTCTCTTTAAACTCTGAGAAATAATAGTGTATGCCCATCATATTTACACATTTTGCTTTTTTATTACTAGGTATTTGTGTAGCCAATACAGTAAAATGGACTAAGAATTTGAATGTATAAGGTGTTTCTAGTGGGCTTGGGAACCCAGTCAAGGATAGGCAAGGAAAAGGGACTCGATGTATTCAAAGGGGGCGATGTATGCTGGAGTCCCAGATTGGAGGTTAGGAGGCAGGGCTTGCAGCTTCTGTTAGTCGTGTGGGCTTTGGCAGATCACCAAAGCTTTCTTGGTCTCAGTTCCCTCTCCAGTAAGATCAGGAGGTAAAAATCTTCATCTTCTCTTGTGCCCCTCTCCTTGTGTTTGTAATTCCCAACATGTTATTTTTTTATTTTATTTTGTTATTCTAATCCCTTAGAAGCCTCACTGTTTTTAATGAGAGATAGAGAGGGCAGATCTGGATGGGAAAGAAGATGGGGAAGAGATGGGAGGAGCAAAGGGAGGGGAAATTGTAATCGGGATACATTATGTGAGGAAAAAAATCTCTTTTCAGGAAAAGAAAAAGGAAAGAAAGGTCAAGACTGAGCCAACTATTTTCTAGGTTGCTAACTTCATTTGCTAAGGAGCTTCACTAACAAAACTTTGCATTTAACTTGGAGGAGTGAACAGAAGAAAACACCACAGAGGAATGGCAAGGGTAGTGCATTATGAGCTAGCTGTACGGCATGGTTCTTATTTTTATTAAGAAGCACTGTTTAGTACCTGCAAAAGTTGAAAACTGGTTCTAGGCTTTTGACTTATACCCATAGAGAGTGCATTGCTCCTCTTCGACTGTCCAGAAACCCTTGAAAGTAGGAAAGGATCATACCAGAGCATAAGGCTATTCAGAATGGCCTCACACCTCTAGCTTCCTTATGACCTAGATACGGAAATAGAAATCATCCAGGTGAACTAGTAATTGGAGATCGCAAAGCCACTTACAAGGAGATTTTCTGTACTTAGAAACCAGGACCGGCTGTAGTAGTTAAGAATGGGAGACGCTTAATGTTGGAGAAATGTCCTCTAGGCTACAGCTCTCTCTCTCTCTCTCTTTTCTCTTCTCTTCTCTTCTCTTCTCTTCTCTTCTCTTCTCTTCTCTTCTCTTCTCTTCTCTTCTCTTCTCTTCTCTTCTCTTTCTC
>BDUI01001274.1:21820-31820 GCA_002335545.1 Apodemus speciosus
TTCTTCTTCTTCTTCTTCTTCTTCTTCTTCTTTTCTCTCTCTCTCTCTCTCTCTCTCTCTCTCTCTCTCTCTCTCTCAGCTGCAAGGTTGGTCACACTTGTTTTGAAAACTCTATTGGTGTGGTTTAACTCGCAAAGAGGCCACATGACTACCAGCAGTGCTAAAAGGCTGAGTGCCATTGGAAGGGAGCCAACCACCATTGAAGGAAGAGTTGTGGGGGAAACCACTTCCCCGGCTCATGGGACTGGCTCTGTGAGAAGCTGGTGGCTCAAATCCCACCCAAGTAAGAAAAAGAGACATTAAAAAAAAAGATCACATCAAACAAGTGCATGACCAAGAGCTACAATGATCCTAATGTATATTGAAAATTTCTGCAACCACATGTTTATCCCATTCTGTATTACTGCGTACATATCCAGGATTTAAGAGTCATGAGAAGGAGAATAAAGCCCTTTGCTTCTTTGTAGCCGCCCTCCAATGTCTCAGCCACTTCCTGTGTCTGATTTTCCAAGACAATCTGTCATTCATTCTGTCCTAATATCCATTCAGCAAAACCCGCTGTTTCTTTGATTCTGAGTCCAAATTTTCAACTTGAAAATCAGTCACTGGTGCCTACAGTACAATGTCCCTCTGGGGCCCATAATGAGGGTTTGATAAACACTGTGTGTCTTAGCAATGTTTCCTTCATGGGCTGCATCCTCAGTAGCTATCAGATGGGAATAAGCCTGAATAAACTCATCTCAACAATTATTCCATATGAATATGAATCTGATCAATAATCTGTGACACAGTAGCATGCATGTCATGATTTTGTCATTCAACACATTGTTGTTCTGGGTTTTCATTATTTCCAAAAGGGGGATTGTGTTTTACATGCAGTCTTTCGACAGGATTATCATCGCTAAGTCACAAAAATAAAAACCATATCAGAATAGATATAGTATATACACATATGGAAATAGATGAACCCAAACAGTAGTCGGTCAGTTCCCCCACTCTCTGTGACTGAATTATTGGGAGTATGGTGGAAGGGGGAGCTACCTGGGATGAGAACATCATGTCTCCTTTAAAGCAAAACTAGGCACAGGGATGCATACTTTCAGAAAAGGATCAACTACTAAAAGAGGTTCATACCAGACAAAGAAAATCCATGTGCAGGATTCCAAGCAATAATCTCATGTAAACAACAACAAGAACAAAACCCAAAAAAACAGTAAGATAAAGTCTTCCCTTACCTCTCCTGAGATAATATAAAGAAGGTAAAAGCCCTCCGCTGGTTGAAATCAGTTTCCCTCAGCACTCACGTGTCTACAATTGCATTCCATGTGTGATGATGCCACCAAGTAAGATGGATAGTCCTGCACTGGATGACAACACTTCAGTTCAAAAGAATCATTTGTGTCATCGTGATCCCACAAGGTTATATTGCTGTGACATGTGGACTTCCAAAGTTTACATATACCTGCTCTGATAGTCACACTGTGTAAAAATATCCGGCAATGCATTTCTCAGAAAATATACTGGTGAAGTGATGGATTGTACCTACAGGCTCAGCTCACAATTTAGGACTGATACCGTATTATGAAAATAACAGACTCTCAGGTAATACGCTCTTGGCAACAAAACAAGACAAAACAAAACACCAAAAACCAACAACAATAAATTAAAGTGCAAATACATTGTTTCAGGGGGGAAAAAAGGTGATGGAGCACTGTCTCCCTCCCACTGGCAGTCTCCCGCTCTCGCTGGTGGTAGACCCTACCCTCTGAGTCTACCCTTGTCCCCATACTCCATTCTCAGCAAAGCAGCAAGGGAGACTCCAATGAACCCTGTATCCAACAATCCCACTCCTCTGCTCAAGTTACTCCCACATGTCTCACCTCCTAGAAAAAGAGCCAACGTTCTTTTTTCCTTTTTTCCCCTTTTATTGGATATTTTCTTTATTTGCATCTCAAATATTTTCCCCTTTTCAGGTCGTCCCTCTGGAAACTCCCTATTCCCCTCCCCCTGCCTCTGTGAGGTGCTCCCCCACTCACCCTCCCACTCCCGTCTTCCTGTCCTGGTATTCCTCTACACTGGGGCATCGAACACCCTCGGGCCCAAGGGCCACTCCTTCCACTGATGTCCAGCAAGGCCATCCCCTGCCACATATATGGCCAGAACCATGGGTCCCTCCATGTGTACTCTTTGGTTGGTGGCCCAGTCCCCAGGAGCTCCGGGGTGTCTGGCCAGATAACACTGTTGCTCCCCCCATGGGGCTGCAACCCCCCCTCAGCTCCTTCAGTCCTTTCTCTAACTCCTCCATCAGGGACCCTGAGCTCAGTCCAATGGTTGGCTGCGAGCTTCCACCTCTGTATTTGTCAGGCACTGACAGAGCCTCTCAGGAGACAGCCATATCAGGCTCCCATCAGCAAGCACTTGTTGGCATCCACAATAGCATCTGGGTTTGGTGACTGTATATGGGATGGATTCCCAGGTGGGGCAGTCTCTGCATGGCCTTTCTTTTAGTCTCTGCTCTGCACTTTGTCTCCATATTTCCTCCTGTGAGTATTTTCTTCCCCCTTCTAAGAAGGACTGAAGCATCCACACTTTGGTCTTCCTTCTTCTTAAGATTCATGTGATCTGTGAATTGTGTCTTGGGTATTCTGAGCTTCTGAGCTAATATCCACTTATCAGTGAGTGCATACCGTGTGTGTTCTTTTGTGACTGGGTTACCTCACTCAGGATGATATTTTCAAGTTCTTATCTGACTAGGAAGGGGCCTTGACCTGCAGCCTTCACTGGTTACTCTGTGTGACCTCTGCCTGTTTTCTAGTCTCTCATAGGTCTAACCTTAACTGCCTTTACAGTGTCTATCATCCAGCATTTAACAAGTATATTCTAAGCACTTACTATCAACGGGCATCTCTGTCTTAGGCTGGGGGGAAGAAACCAACAAATAAGACCAAATCTTGCCCTTGTGGAGTTTAGATTCATTTTTGGATATCAACGAAGTGAAAAAATCAAATAGTGTTCCACATAAGTCCAGTGGTAAAACAAAAACAAAACAAAACCAAAAAACCATAAAACAGGATCCTTATTGGAGGGAAGGCTATAGTGTCCTGGATAAGTCCAGCAGTCTAAAACATTTTTAAAAAATTTATTTATGTATATGAGTGATCTATTTGTGTATATCTGTATGAAGAAGGGGACATCATGTCCAGGCTGAAAAGCAGAGATTCTCAGAAGCTCCTATCCTTTGCATTATCCAGGAAGCTTTATGATTCCCACCCCCCCAATCATCTCCCTCCCTGGGTTTTCATACCTGAATGAGCTGGAACTGTAGCAATGTAAGAACGCCTGAGACCATTTTCTCAGGCCCAGAGTTTCATTGCCTTCAAAATCCCAAAGGAAATGATATGCCACATAGTTCCGTCACATGACGAGCAATAGAAAAATATCTGCTCAGTGTAATGAGGTTGCAACTAAAATGAGCCATGTTCTGTACTTGAAGGAACATTTGCCCCGTTATCTTAAAAACTCTATTTTCCCTAGGCAAATACACTCTTTCTCGAATTTCTTGGCTATAGTCAGAAATCATGTGTGACTTTAAGAATCAGCCAAGTTATTTAAAGGTAAGTTTTCAAAAGCTATAGAGGTAACTTGCATAACGTTAACATATATAAAAGTACTCTAATTATTTAAAACCTGACATATATACTGGAATTAATTAGAGGGCTTCTATGAATAATGGTCTATTTCATTAGAGATCCATTCCTTTAAAACAACTATATAGTTCTATAGATGGGTATGAAGCCAACCCAGCTATAGCTTTTATTCATCAATAACACAGTTGCCAAGTTTGCTCCTACAGTATGTATGCTGTTTCTTCTTCGAACAGGAGTAAACTCTGTTCCACCAAGCCTTTTTCTGACACTCATAGATAATAGTCCCCCCTGAACATGCTTAGGGTTTTCTATACTTCTCGTATGGATGGTTCTGAAACTATGTGAATATATCGTTTTCATTCTCAGTTACCTTCTTTTGATATTGAAACACCATTAGCAAGTGGGCTTTTATTGCAAGTAGCTTTTACTTAGGAAAATAAATTTCTACTTTGTCTCCTAGGTTGCTAAAAGGCTGTGGGATAGAATATAAGTGGGTCATGGCCTGAGAGGTTTGTGTGTGTGTTGTTAGAGATACATGAAAGTCACGTGCAAAATATATATTAAAAGCTACTGCTACTAATTTCATGTTTTGGTTTATAAAATGCAATGTCTAGTGTGGTCTTAGGCAAATCGGAAATATACAACGTAGTAATCAGGTCCTTAACCTAGAGGTCACTAATGTAAATATCCTCTCCCCAACAAGATGCTATGAGTAATTGGTTTTAGAATTCTCTGTAAAAGTGGGATTCTTTCTCTTCTGGTGGTGTTAGCTGAAGAGACACTGACTGCTCTGTAGAAAGATGCATATAATTGCATTGTATACAATGTAATGACCAAGTGCATGTTTCCCCTAATACAAAGAAGCCACTGGATCTTACCATATCTTCACAATGAAAACCAAGAGCCTTCCAGAGTTGGGGTAACTATGGCCCAGGGCTGTATTGTCTCACTGGTACAGCAGAACAGTAGGCCCCAGAGCTCTATGTCTGTTCTTTTCACTGAACCATTCTCCAATATAGTATGACTTTCATTGTTCATGCATTAGGCTATGGAAAATGGAAGTCATATAAGCTACCTTGACCAAAAGGAGGGATCCCTGGGGGCCACAAGCACCTATCTGGTGGGGTAGTAAAAGCAGAGACAAACCAGAGGAGTCATCTCCTACTGCAAGAAAGTACAATTTACTTACTTACTTACTTACTTACTTACTTACTTAGTGTGTGTATGTGTGTATGTATGTATGTATGTATATATGTGTGGTTGTATAATGTGCATGGATGTGTGTTAGAGAACAACTGTGTGGAGGTCTTCTTCCAACTTTATATGGTTTCCGGGGATTTGCACTCAGGACTCAAGGCCTCCATAACAAGCACCTTTTGTGGGTTCCCTGTTTTTATATTTCTGACACCTTCTTCTGTATCTGTAGAGATAATCTTTCAACATCAAAAACATGAAAACATCAAAACATCAAAAGCTTCTGATTAGATCACCTCCCAATCAAAATATCCAACAGAGAGCAGAGTGGCCTTGGACAGTAATTTAAAATCCAGGGGGACCCTGGATTCAAATCTGAGGGACCTGTTTCAAATCAGATGACTTCTTTGGTGCCAACAGCTATGATGGGGACATAATTTTATCCTAAGACACTACCATATCTTTAAGTACCAGGAAAACAGTGGCCCAGAAGATGCTGTCATCAAGGCAACTTATGAATGCCTGCTGCCATGAGATTTTCCTCCTGGAATAGAAGACAGGGACTATGAAGCAGTACAGGTGTTCAACTTGACTTGAAATAATCTGCAGTCTATGTAGCACTATAGAAAATTCCAGTATTAGACCTGCAGAAGCCGTTGTTCTGAAGACTCTAGTAAACCCCCAATCAGTTAGCTAGGACCAGCCTGCAGGGGTGGGAAGCCTGGCTTGCTTTATTATTATTATTATTATTATTATTATTATTATTATTATTATTATTATTTTAAGCCTGGCTTGTTATCCAGGGTGACTGAGGGAAGATATAGCACAGGTAACTCCTAAAAGACTAAACCATTCTTCACTTAGCCCCTTCCAAAGCATGGCGGGGGGGCCCTTGACTGTCTATATGAGGCTCTATGCAGAATGATCACAAATAAATCAGGACACATTAAAATAACTGGTCCGGTTCCCAAACGCACAATACTCTATGTACCATTTAACAAATGTCTCTCTTAAATGATCCATCAACATTGGTGGGATTCGAAGGACACTCTTTAACTGGCAGCAACTCTCTCACATCTGGCTCAATACTACCCATTTCAGACTTGCAAGTTCAGCCCACAGTTGCTGCCACTACTGGGGCCCATGAGAACAAGGACTCGGCTAATAGGAGAGGTAAAAACATAGTACAGGGGCTGAAGACATGGCTTAAGAGGAAAAAAAAAAAAAACCTTTGCTACTCTTGCAGAGGATCCAGGTTTCTATTCCTAACACCCATATCAGGTGTCTCACCACAACCTGTAACTCTGGTTCCAGGGGATCTGACACCCTTTTTTGGCCTCCATCTGCCTGTGGCCCACAAAATGGTTCATAGCACTATATGCCAGCAAAATAACCATACACAGATAAACAAATAGATAAACAAACATTTTAAAAAGAACATAGCTTATAGAAAGATGCCATATTATGCACAATCTGTTACTGTATTCATTTGGGAAGTCAAAGGGGCTTACTGCCAAGCAGATACAGTTCTTACTCGGGGGACTCGGTTTCAGCAAGCTCATGGAAACCAAGTTTCCTATGTTCAAGTCTCTTACATATAAGGTGTCGTTTTTCCCTCATAACCCCTACATTTTGTCCTGGATCCCTTGAAACATCCTTAGATTACTTATACTAGTTCCTGTGATGCAAATGCTCTGTGAACAGCTGTTATTGTTGGTGAAATAATGATGAAGCAAAACGTCCGCAAGTGTGCAAGAAGGGGGGTTGCCAGGAAGAACACAAGCCCCAACATGTCAGTGCAGAAATATTAATACGCGGTCACTGACAGCAGGAGAAAGACAATGGTTCTTGGATTCTTTACCACCACTTAAAATATCTTGTAGCATCTGTGGTTTGTACAGTCTTTTTCTCACAACATTCACATCTCGAAACAACCCTCCACAAAGCCCACATAGTTAGCATGCCTGGCTATAAGGCAGAGAGGTGAGCCAGGAGGAAATTAAGTGTAACCCCAAGTCCCCCAGGCTCTAAGGGGCCAAGAATAAAATGGCAATACTCTGAGCACTAGGCCAACCAAGCCTCAGGACTATACCATGCTAGGAATATGTACAAGTTCAGTTCATCTTGCTTACTTGAACTTACTGAATTTTGTATATCTGATTTTCACTGATCTGCTTCTAAGTGGTTAGCTCCCTGGAGCAATGAGCTTATTAACATCATCATTACCTAAATATGTATGGATCGAGTCTACAAACGACTGCATTCCATTGGGCATATTTCCATCGGATCTAACATTTAGCACCACAGGCTATCTAGTAATCAAACTATAGTATTAAAAACTGATAATTAAAGGGTTAAAATAAATTCTATTAAATTACCATAACGGTATCACTTTGTGGACTACAGTTTCATAGCTCCGTGAATGTCAATCTGATCCTCTTAATAATAACATGTGATCAGTTGACGTTAGGCACTGAATCTTTTTATATTTCCAGGGTCACACAGCACAGTGCCTTTCATATGAGACATAAATAAATGCTTGTTTTGTACTGTATACTTGATATATTGTAGTAAGAGTGTCAAGAAGACAGTTTAATATCATATGCAAAAAAGAATCTCAGTAAAAGTCAAGGTGGTTTGTGTGTTAATGGTGTAGGTTCTTTCTCTTTAATCCAAGTACAGGAATCATTTACAGAGCTTAATGTAGGCAGCACAATCGGCAAAAGCCGCTTTCAGAAACGTATTTGAGCACATGAGAAAGAACGTGTGAGGTTTTTAATGGACACCTTTCCGGAGTATCATAACAGGTATATTTGTAGGCAGGATGGAGTTCTCTCAGGCCTATCCTGCAGGCCTCTGTTCTCTCAGCAGCACAGAGGGCTTTCAGGTTGCGTTAAAGAGGCTTGGGAACCTGCTTCTTCCTAAGTAGAACACAAGAGAATGTGAGCACTGAGCTCACTGTGGGACTGGGAAAAGAGAAAACAACCTACTCTCCTGTGGCCACCAATACCTAGCAGCATAAAGTCTCAAAGATTCCAGAAGTAACAGAAAGGCAGCAAAGCAACACCAGCTCTCCATCTCGCTCACCTCATGATCCCATCCCCACAATGTAAAATTTGAAATTCAGAATCAGTTCACTCCATGGAAATGCATATATTTCGAGCATCTACATCATACAGTATGCCCTTGAACCTAGAAACCAGAGCTTCTAACTTCCAAATTTCTCCTTTTGGCAAACACATCATGGCTCCAATCCACCTTGAAGATCATTTAGAACTTTAGAGGTTTTTTTTTTTTTTTTTTTTTTTTCCCAAAGCAAGGAAGATACTTTTCTTAATGATATCCACCTCTTCTGTGTGCTTTAGAAGATCTCCAGTTTTCAAAGCGTGTACTGAGCAAAGCCATGGCCACGCCCCACCTGCCACACAATTAGGCAGCTTCTTCTTTTATGGGTGGATATGTAAGACAAAAGGAAGTACAGCAGAAACTCTGTGTCATTGCCTCTGCGTTAATTGTGAGGTGCCTTTCCTCGATGTTTCATTAGGTTTACAGGCTTTGTTAGAAACCACACCAACTGTTACTAATGAAAAACCGAATCTGAAGTCTGTTTGATCAACAGAAGTCAGGAATTTTCCAGGTCAGTAACTCATTAGCAGGGATTGGCAAGAAGTATATCAACTTAAATATAAGGTAGGCAGACACCAAAACCAACCTAGCAAAATCCTCATAGTCCTATTACTTCAAACGTCACGTGTGCAAGCTAGCTCAGCATTACTATTTTCTATGATTACTGAGTGGCTTAGCTAGATGTAACTTGCTGAACTCAGCAGAAACTCAGGCTTGGTAAACAGGGAATTTTAAATGGACCTGTGGCTTTACTCGTATACTACTGACATTACTTGAGCATTTCTGAATATTTCCACAGCTATGCCTACTACTAAGAATCTGTACTGCCAGGGCTACAGAGATGGCTCAGCAGTTAGGAGCACTGACTCCTCTTCTGAAGGTCCTGAGTTCAAATCCCAGCAACCACATGGTGGCTCACAASCATCTGTAATGGGATCTGATGCCCTCTTCTGGGGTATCTGAAAACAGCTACAGTGTACTCCAGTACATAAAACAAATAAATAATTCTTTAAAAAAAAAAAGAATCTGTACTACCTAGAATTCCTTCATATTTTATTAATTCTTTAGCAAAGTCTTTATGCAATTAGGTATCTAGAGTTATGGATCCAGATGTCTGTTCTAGATTTCATGGAAAATAAAGCATCCTTTTTTGAAGCTAGAGAATATCCCATATCTACCTCAGCCCCAGGGAAAGCTTGCTAGCATTTCTTTTTCATCAGTGATAATTAACTGTCTTAAAATGAGCTCTTAGAAAGGCAATGGAGTTGGTCATTTGCAAGCTAACCTGAGGATCAAGCACCTACCTGATGATGTGGATGAGAGGATTAAATAGATGCACCTCAAATACTCAAAATAGTTCATGAATCAGAAGCTTCTGACTGGCATCAGCTATCATCAACATCTAGTTGAATCCTTACAATTTCACATAGGAGAAGAAAGGGTCCAGAGAAGCAAAGGACTTGCCTAAGATCACACAGTGAGTTAGACACACTGACAAGATTGGAACCCAAGCCTTTTGTGAATCCATATAAGATTCCATCAAAATGTTGCCTTCAAGTTTCTAGGTGCCTTGCATTAGAAAGTCTCTGAGTTGCCTGGCAAGATTTAGCAGGACTGTTTGCAGTGATCATATTTATAATATTATGTAAAAATAATCTGAAATTCAAATTTCATTAAGGAAAGGCAGAAGATAGAAATAAAAAAAAAAGATATGTGAAATAGTTGAAAAAACTAGCTCTTGCCCTCTTCTCTCTTGCTCTCCCTCTCCCTCTCTTCTCTTACCTTTCTCTTCCCCCATTCCCTTCCCCCTCCTTCCATGTGGCCATGGCTGGCTTCTACTTCTCTACCTTTTCTCTTTCCCTCTATTTTTTTTTTTTACAATTAAGCTGTTAAAAAAAAGAAAAAAACAAACTAGAGTATGTTGCTTGAAGATTTATTTTCATAGTAGTATATCTTCTATCCAATTATTATCTGGTCATCATACAAGGTTGAGATAAAGATTTAATATCAGAAAATATCATCAGAACAATGGT
>BDUI01001274.1:36820-46625 GCA_002335545.1 Apodemus speciosus
GAACAAAATCCTTTGCTAGAAATGAAATGGTTGCAATGAACTTTATGGCGTGGGCTTCATAAAAGGAGGCCTGAATTGCATCTCTGAAATTCCTAATGCAGAGTCCATGATGACCAAAGGAGCCCACATGGCTGCTGTAATAGTTGTACAGATAGAGCTGCGGTACAGTCTCGCTCTACAGCCGGCTGTTGTGGAAACTAGGGCAAGTGGCCTATTCTCTGTCTCAGTGTCCCTGTCTGTTAAATGATGATAGCATTACTGTAATTACTGTGACTCACAAAGCTATACTGACAACTAAATGACGTTCTTACTCCGTGGTGAATGTTCAAGTACTTTGAGGCATATAGTAAACATCTGAGAGATAGTGCTATAATTATTTCTTTAGATGGTTATAAAATGAACTCTATTTTCATCAATCAATAAATATTTTATTTATTTCTAGAAACAAAATAGCATCAGTATTTGTCAGTGGAGATATGAAAGTGTCTATTTCTTAAGAAATGTCATCCAATGTCTTCCTCATCTTCCTTCGGAAATGAAATTATTACAGAAGGTCCCATTATGGCACTGCCTCTGTCCCCCAAAGTCTTACCCAGCACTTCACAGAAGAACCATTTCACAACACTTTCTTCCCTTGGAGGCACCGTGGCCCCTTGCTCCCAAGGTAATGTGGATAAATGCAAACTAGATTGTGGTATGCGTTGTTCAGAATGTATTTAAAACCAGTTTCAGTGTGGACTGGCTGGCCCTTCTCATGTCTAAGCTTCAGAATTCCAGTTGAAGATGTAATCTATTTCTCTTAAGGGAAGTCATAAGTCACAGATGTGCCCCCTCCAATACACAGCTGTGAAAGGACAAGGACAGGAAGGACAATCTGAAGCAGTAGCACTCAAGGTCACTGCCTGGAAGTTCAGCATGAATTCAGCAGCAGACCTTTGGCCTCTTCCTGGAGTGTCTCATCCTGCTTCCCTGTTGCTTTTGCTCTAATAAATGTCCCCACTTAATGCTTTGCGGAGAGCTCATTTCCTGGTCCCCACTTGACCATAGCTTACCAGTCTCTGCATTCAAGCAACAGTGTAGGAGTATCAGTTTGCTGAGGTTCAAGTGCTAGTTTTTGTACTTCTGAATCTCTATGCTCACGTTCATGAGAGGCTGGGAAAGAATTCTTTAAGAGAAGCCATCAGATGCTGTAGTGAACTGGGTCAAAGTGAGGTTCCTCACAAAATGAGAAAACGGGCATGATCAAAGCACAAAATGTGCATGTATGGGGTTGTCATAGTGAAAACCATCCATCAGCACCATTGATAATTGTAAAATGTTCACTAAAATAATACCATAAGAAAACCAATTTATCAGATCTGTATATACCGAGGATCGAAGTCTAAGTGGTCACAGAATAAACATATGGAAAAAAAAAAACAGGGGTTTGAGAGATGGCTCAACAGTTAGAAGTATTTGGATTTTTTATTAGATATTTTCTTTATTTACATTCCAAATGTTGTCCCCTTTCCTCATGTCCCCTCTGAAAACCCCCATCCCATTCCCCCTCCCCCTGCTCACCAACACACCTACTCCTGCTTTCCTGATCTGGCATTCCCTTACACTGGAGCATTGAGCCTTCACAGGACCACGGGCCTCTCCTCTCATTGCTGTCCAACAAGGCCATCCTTTGCTACATATGTGCCTGGAGCCATGGGTCCCTCCATGTGTACTCTTTGGTTGGTGGTTTAGTCCCTGGGAGCTCTGAGGGTACTGGGTGGTTCATATTGTTGTTCCTCCTATGGGGCTGCAAACCCCTTCAGCTCCTTGGGTCCTTTCTCTAGCTCCTCCATTGGGGATCCTGTGATCAGTCCAATGGTTGGCTGAGAACATCCTCCTCTGTATTTGTCAGGCACTGGCAGAGCCTCTCAGGAGACAGCTAAATCAGGCTCCTGTCAGCAAGCGCTGGTTGGCATCCACAGCCTGGGTTTGTTAACGTATATGGGATGGATCCCCAGGAGGGGCAGTCTCTGGATGGTCTTTCCTTCTGTCTCTGCTCCACACTTTGTCTCTGTATCTCCTCCTGTAGGTATTTTGTTCCCCCTTCTAAGGACCAAAGTACTTGTTTTTGCTGCAGATATCTGGGCTCAGTTCCCAGCACCCAATATGGCTACTAACCATCATCTGTACCTCCAGGTCCAGAAGATACAATGTCCTCTTCTGGACTCTGCAGGCTTTGCATGCATATGGAGAACAGACACATATGCAGGAAAAATACCCATGTGCATAAAAAATAATACATACATCCTTTAAAAATTCATGTTATCTATAACTATTAAAATATTCACATTATGACTTTATCCAAATTTAGAAAATCCTTTAAAGTTTAATAGGCAAATACAACTTCAAAAATCATAAATTTCATAGCCCAATAAAAAGTTCTTGGTGATATAGACAAGGCATCAAGAATTTCAATTCTGAAAAAAAAAGAATTTCAATTCTGTAACAAGTAAAGGTCAAAGTGCATGCCACTTTGTGAATGTCTGCACTGAAGAAACTGTTAATGATTCAGTTCCCATGTTAGACTTCCCTGAAGAAGTAGCTATAACTACATCAGTCAACACTAGAACTATTAAAAGCGAACAAGCCTTTTGCTGAGAAAATTATATCATCAAAAATTATATATAATACAACCTATGTAAGAGTGTTGGTTTTGTGGTTCTTTCTCATTTTTTTTTTGCTCCTTTCAGACCAGTTTTAAGGCCAAATTCAGGCACTGCTAAACTCTCTAAGACCTTGTCAAAATTTGAGCACAGTGACTACTACATGGTGATTGAAGGTAGGACCCTGAAAACTAATGTAAATATTTCCCCGAGACAAATACTTTAACGTAACTTATCTTCAATGTCTTTAAATGCTCTGAAGGTTTATGCCCTAAGTGTGAGTAGACACATTGTGCTTTGTTCTGCTCTGCAAGACCAAGACCGAAAAGGTTGTTACTTCAAGACACATTTTAGGAAATAAATCTGTGACATTCTGCCTTAAGACGACTAAGGATGGTGTGCTCCCAATCTCTGGAGGTTGGATACTAGGCAAAGGAGGAACTAGGAACTGGAAAAAAGAGACTTCCACAGTTAAGGAGCAGATAGGAGTTAAGGAGGTAGCCTTGGCTAGCACTCTATGGCTACAGGTCATCCTTAAGTTGATGGTCTTAGAGATCTCCTTTCTTCTTCTTTTTCGGGCATTAGTTTTGATCATATTCTTGAATACGAGAACAATATATACAACCTTGAATATTTAAGCCTTATAGGGTACCCTCCCTGCCAACAGCCATTTTGTAGATCCTTCCATGTGATGCACTTGGTAGAGATATGTCCCTGATGTTGTAATGGAAGGAAATGATAGATGACAGCATTCAGACTGAAATGAACTTCTTCATTTTTTTCCCCAAATAAATTAAATTTCACAAGGCTAACCTCTTCGAATCCTCCTCTTTGGCTGCCATGGGGCAGGTAAAAGTGAACTCCTGAAGGTGGATTGACTCAACAGACTTAGTAGTTGCAATTAATTCTGTTTCTTCTTCTTAACACAATTCTCTCGTCTCTCCCCCCCTCCCCCGTCAAACCTCAACACAGTTATTGCAGTTATTGCTTGGAAATAATTGATTTTGAAAAAGTCAACTAGGCATAGATTGTTGGAGCAGTTAAATAGAGAAGGTGAATTTTAGGCAAAGTGAACAAAAGCTGCACTGACCAAGAATCCTATAACTCAGTGTAGATATGGCTTACCATCATTGCTACACATACAAAATCTGCTTAACAGTGTGGGGTGGCTTTAGCATGCAGTGCTCTTGAAGCTTCAATGACATCAGCACAATTAGAAGGTGAAAAGTTCACATCAATCAACAAAGTTCTAAATTTAGAATCAATCCCGTTGAGGATGTCCTCTCCGCAATGTGTCTTCTCCATACTTTACTATTGGCCATGCCATAAGAGCTATTAATACAAAAATAATTACAGATTATATATTGACTTTGTAAAATAGCACAGAAAACCTTTGGAAATTTTACATACGCTAAAAAAATGTTTTCTTAGGATAGTGTCACACTATGAAAACCTTAGAAGGTTAGAGAAATACACATGAGCATATAGTAAGGATATGAAATCAGACAGTGAAGAAGCAATTACATCACATCCACGTCCCTCACATCAAGGGAACAAGATAAGATGTCTAGAAACTGTAACAATGACTTTATTCTAAACCTTCAAGTCTGGGGGAACAACAAAAATATAAAAATGGAAGTTCAAAACTATGCTTGTTGAAATAGTCTCTATCTAAATAGGGGGGCAAGCAAAAGTCCCTAAGAAACGCGGCAATTCAAAGCAATCCCCACACCAGTTGCAGCTTCTTTAAGGAGTTCTGTGAACTTAATATCCTAAGATGTACTGAAAGTGTCCCCATAGGATGCCAGAGTTAAAATCTGACTCTTAGCCAATGTTTAAAGATTCAAATAAAGTCAACCAATAAAAAGATAAAAATACCATGAGATATGCACATGAAATTTTACTCAGCCACAAAGAAAACTGAAATTGTGTCACTCTGATTTAAGTAGACTGCCAATCACCACGTTAGGGGCTATTAGCCAGACTCTGAAAGACAAGTGCCATTGTTGCGTTCATATGTGTTATTTAGATTTAAGTGTGTGTGTGTGTGTGTGTGTGTGTGTGTGTGTGTGTGTGTGTGTGTGTGTGTTGAAAGCAAACAGGGGACTATTTAGGAAGGAGAAGAGGCACTGGGGGTGAAGAGAGGCTAAGGGGAAGTATTTCTAATCAAGGAACATGATATTTATGTATCATGCATGCTACACGCAAACCCATTCTTTCTGCAGTGAATTTGTGCTAACAAAAGTGATGATGAAATAAAACCATGATCTGGGATGGCTGACAAGCAAACACAATGGTCAAGTGGAAAGATGTATACTTCAAGTTTGACTGAATAAAAAATTTAGAACAATTTATTTAAAACCAGCTCATAGTCTAAAAATTATATTCATAGTTAATTGATCATTTACTATCTAATACAAGAGAAAAAAATATTTGTTCTTCCTCTTTTCCCCAAGGACATGTCTGAGTGCGCAGTACAAGTAGGAAGGCAAGGGTTCGAGATCATTCCTGTTCTTGGTGCTCTGTGTCCACTCTCCCTGGGCACAGGAAGACATCAGCTCTACTCACTTTTCATTACAGATGGGACAGTGATGTGCCCTTTTGTGGCTCTGTCACAGGATTCTTCTCTAGACATTTCAGATATAAAAGGAGATCACCTGGAAAGACTTTGGGGTGGTGGTGGTACACACATGGAATCCCACTCAGCACTAGGGAGTTTGAAGAAAGCCTGGGCTACATAAGAGACCTAGTCTCAAAAAAAAAAAAAAAACCAGACAAAACAAAAACAAAAACAAAACAAAAAAAAACAAAACCATGAACAGACAAACAAAAAGAAAAAGAAATTGCTAAAGGCAGAAGGGATAATAGGAGGAGGATGGGAAGAGCACGCTAGTTCTATAAATCACCTAAAGGCACACGGTAAATTAAACACAACGATAGCAGAAGACACCAAAATAACACACTGTACATGTTTGGTCCTCATTTGTGCTTGCATTTTTAAATAATATAATAGCAAGAAGAATGCTATAATTCCCAAAAGTATTCGCCTCCAAACAAAATAGGCCCAACTTTGAATCTAGATGGAGATAAATTCAGTCATTCTTAATTTAAATTCCAATTTGAAAGTGGAAAGCCTTCAGATTATTCGTTGTTAGTTAGGAGAAGCCTCCACAGTCCCCATACTTAAGTATATGGCTTGTTGAGTTTCAAAAAGCATTAATAAAAAGACATTTAAAAAAATACACCATCTACTTTCAACACTTATGTATTTGGTAACAATAAAATCAAAACCACAATCATAAAGTAATCAGTATGTGACAGCACTTTTTGCTTACATGAGCATATAATCATTTGGAATGTTTTAGAATATATCTTAACATAATCTAAAATCATAAATCAGCATTATCATTATTATTTGTCCCCTTTCCCCTTATCAACACTCTGATGAAAATGCTCCTTTTCAAGCATCACTACAAGTGTCCTAAACCTTCCATAGTATAAGACAGTAAATTAGGAGCCAACCATTCTAGTCACAAGTATGCAACTCTCCAGCCCAGAGCTGATGCGAAGGAAGCAGTGGTGCTTAGGTAAGAAGTAACTAGTGTCAGACAGGCAAGGTTCATTACCATTGGAGAGCAGCAGATACTAAACCAAACAGACCTCCAATAAAACAAGTCTGGAGTAGGATAGATGTCACAAGAAGTCACAAATATCTGGAAGTCTTATATGCTCCTATTTACCTGTTTGGTGGGAGCCATCCATCGCTCAGGTTGCTGGAGGGCCTCAAGTCAAAGGGGCATTAAATTGAATTGAATGAGCACTAATTTGCTTAGGCCTTTTGATTCTCCTATCATCTCCTACCTTCCTCCTTCAAGAATCACTGAATAGTGAGCCTTTAATCATGCTGATGCATCTGCACAATAAGTGTTGTGCCTCATTATAGCTAGCCCTGAATTCTCAGCCTAGCTTTTACATCAACACTTTCAGATCAATATCTTGTGTATTTTCCTCATGTGGATTTTAGATTTAAAAAAAAATGACATGAAAACAGAGGAAGAAGGAACGGGACCAGCAGGACCACGAAAAGCAAGGTCAGGAGGAGTGCTAAGAGCAAACAATAAGAACAGAGATGCAGGACTATGCCATAATCAAACCCATTATTTTGAATGCTAATAAAATGTTAATTAAGAAGAAAACATTTTAGTAGAGATAACATTAGTTCTCTTCCCCCCCCCCCAATGCTACTCAAAGCAACAGGGTGCTGAAGGGTGAACAGCAAGATATTCATGGATTCAGTTTAAGTGCTTCGGGTGCACTGTCCCAAATTTAATCAAGATGCTACTGCTTGCAAGAACAAAAATTATGGGAAAACGATACCACAATACCCCACAAGAACTGTGGTAAAGGCATCATAAATAATTTTTTTTTGAGACAGAATCTCACTCTGTGGCTCAGGCTGGCCCTGAAGCTAAAATTCCTCTGTCCCTGACTCCTGAGAGATAGGATTACAGATGCATGCCACTGTTCGTGACATGCAGACCTTCTCAGTTTCACAGCTTGGTACTGTTCATGCCACTACCATTCGCCACAGTGGCTACTGAGCATGTCAAATGTGGCTGCTAAAAACCGAGATGTCGTGTAAGTGCAAAATATACACTGGATTTCAGCAAATATGAAAAATCAAGGATGAAACACCTAATCCCCCTTACTTGTTTTTAATTTTGAATAAGAGTACTTGAACATTCCATATGAGGCATATTTTACATTCCTATTGAATAAAATGTCTGCAGACTTTCTTTTAAAAAGATAACAGGCATCTCAAAAGAGATCCATCTGAAATCTACACTATGGTTCTTGACTCTGCATACATCTGCTACTTAGCAAAGCTCAAATACTATTTAAGGATCAAAATGCAAATCTACCTGTATCACACTCTCCTGATGTCAGAGTTTCTCAATTTTCCTCATGAGTAAAGATGCTACTCTTGCTGTTTCTCCATATAATTCCTCATTATTGTATGAAAACGCCTAGCTATGTAATGTGAAAGTAAAGGACTGGACGAAATAGGATGCATTACATGATTTGTGAAGAAAAAGCCATCGGCCCAAACCAGGCTACACTAGAGCCACCAATCTTAGCACAGAACGATGGCTGAGTGACAGAGAAGCCAAGAGCTAACCCCTCCCAGGATACTCCAGTGTCTCCAAAAGGCTAAGACCATTATGCCATCTCATGGAACACTACGGTGACATTACCCCCTGCTCTGATTCTCATAAGTCCTATTCTAGACCCCGCTGCTCAGTGACAGATACATTTCCTTAAACATACATGTAGCACATAGGCTGGTTATACTTTGAATTTCTGAGATTGTTTGCCAGACTTCTATGATATGTTTGTATTCAAGTGTAGCTTGTAAATGGGCTGGCTTGTAGTCAAAATACAAAGCTTCCCAGTAGGAATCCACATTATCGACTTGAGGCCAATACTAAGTTGCATATTTATTTCTAAAATAAATGGCAGAAATTTCGCTTTAGAGATACCAGTTTTTATACACATGCCATATGTCAGTTTTAGAAAGCAGATCTAAACACACCCAGCTAGTTCCACTTAAAGACGATGTCATCGAACCTCAAAAAAAAAAAAAACAAAAAAAACAAAAACCAAGTGTTTAGTAATCATGAAGGAGAAGCAAGTCAATAATCTGATAAATATGAATGTTTGAAGCAATTTGGTTTTCCAAACCCACCAACGAATGGCCAAGCAAGCAAAGGCATTAAAAATATAAGAGCAGCTGGCCACCAGCTGAATAAAATACAAGTAGCTTTAACATCAAACTCTAAGACTGATCTGCAATGAGTCACAGAAGAATAAGAAGTGTGCATGTGCAATTTTTACTAAGCCAGTTAAGCAACATGTATGACATTCATTGGCGAGCCTTCACAGGTGGCTATTATGCACCACACCACAAAACACATAGGAAAGGTCTCTTTCTCTGTTGAGCAACAGTGGATAGAGGATAGTATTAAACCACCAGAATAGCCACCATAAATGTACCCAAGGTGAAAAACCCATATTTGACACAACACTTCATAGTCACAAGCATGTCCTTGTTCAGAGACAGAACTGTGATGACTCCAAGAGTCACCTAAACATCTKGCTCAGTGTCCAGTTACCAACACGGCCCTTATACCCCATGGTGGACAGTGGGATGAGGCACCCGAAGAGCACTTATCATTAATGCCAACAGAAGCCTGTTCCTAGACAGCTCTCAGGAAAAGCCGCTCCATTAAAAGCCCCGTCTCTATCTGAAAGACCTATCTAGATAGCAAGGAAGTTGTCCTTGAGCCATGGGAGGTTAGAAAGCTAGTCTAACACAAGCATTCTGGCAGTTAGGTATATCTGTTACCCATGTTCAAGTCCAGAGCCCGTCCTCGAAAGAAAATTGAGTACTATGGGCCCGAGGCTCTGTAGAGAACACTGCCCCCTCGAGGAGATAGGTGTTACTACAGGTTTAGAATCAATGTTACTCTGTAAACTCTGTTATAGAAGTTTGAGTGTATTCCCCAAAAGCTCATGTAATTGCAAACCAATGTGATAATTTTGAAAAATAACAGATCTTGAAGAAGTGTGGCCTTATAAGAAGGTTATTCTGTTCTAAAGCTATCACTTGTTCTTACATGGCCAAGTGACTCCTGTGAGACTGAATTCTTACTAAAGAGTTAACCTGGTCCCTCTCCAGTGTCTTGCTTCTTCTCTCGATGTATGAATTCTGACCCATGTATACTACTCTCACCTACACATACTCCTGCTATGGTGCCATTGGCCTTAAGTGCCTCGCCAGAAGGCTAGAAGCTCAGGCCTTTTACCCTCCAAAATTGCTAATCAAATAAACCTGTATTGTGGAAATAAAACGAAGAACTCAGTCTCAAGTATTTTCATTATAGTAAAACAGAGTAGACTAATCCAGAGTCAATACTCAATTTGATAGCCTAACAATAAGAATTTGTTTTCAAGAGAGACTTGCGGCTTTATACTAGTAGGTGTTTGATACCCCGGAGAGAAATTCTTTAAAGTGGCTCTGCTTATCTTGGCTGGACTTACATACCTGGATGTTAGCCAATTGTCAGTTGATCTATACGTGAAAAGATGGGGATATATATATA
>BDUI01001274.1:67534-80121 GCA_002335545.1 Apodemus speciosus
GGATTTCATTTCCTTGAAACCACACCAAGAGCACCAACAGAAGTCATTCGTCTTTTTTTTTTTTTCCTTTACAAGATAAACTCAGGAGGTGAAAGCAGGTTGTAACAGCAACAGTGCTTTCGAAGCTGAAGGCTAAACAGTAAGTCGCTCAGCAAGGCCTGTGGGAAACAAATAACCTCAACCCAGCGGGGAGGAATACTGACAGCGGGCCTCTGAAACTGGGATGAAGAGGGTGGCGAAAGCCCACCAGGCAGGAGAGAAAGCCATCATGCGTATGTCCCCATGTCATTCCATGGAGGGATGGCCCAGTGCCACCCAAGGAAAGTATCTGGGCCTGGGAGGCAGAGGCATGCCATGAGCATGCTAATTAAACAACGGGCATGAAATGATCAGACTCATGTAGAGACAGAAAGTCTTCTCGTCGTCTTGCCCCAAGAAGTTACCAGACTGCACATCAGACCTAAGTGCCCAGTCTCTCTAGGGCAACTTAGATTACAATTCCACAGCCCCACCCACCTATTTAGAACTCCAGCAGCTGTCTGGTTTCCAAGCAACCACGGATTATCTGAGAAAAGCTTCTGCTGAGGAAGACAGATCAAAACAAGCGCACAAAAGAACAACTTGCATGGGATAAAGCTAGAACACACACACACACACACACACACACACACACACACACACACACACACACCCCAGTTATATTTTCAAAGAGATAATAGATAACCCTTGAAATTTTAAACATTTGAAAAACCTAAATACGTTTGAAATTAAAAAAAAAAAAACTCTTGAAAAAAATCAGAAACATCAGAAATACTAACAGCCTCCCGCCCCGTGAGAATGACACAGTAAAGGCCAAGATAATAAAAAATATGAGACAAAGCTGAAGATGGTGCTACATGCTTGTAACCCTGGCATATAGGAAGTAGAACCAACGAGGTCAGTGCTTTAAGGGCAGCCTGGATGACAGAAGCCATCTGCTACGGAGACTTCCAGCTTCTGGATATTAGTTTCAGAATGAAAAGAGGAAAGTGGAAAGATAAAATAATTCAAGAAATGTTTCTACTCCTTCAGGAGTCAAGGTGCCAGAATGAAGGTATACACAGAAGTTCATATAAAGCTGCAAGCAGTAGGTGCGAGCAGACCCATGTCATAGCCCTTTTGTGTGTGTGTGATATTGGAGACGCCACACGCTTGCACAAAGTAAAAGAAACGAGGCCCTAAGTAGCCCACTGGGGATCTAAATGCCTTTCCATTGCTCCATAACTAACAACAAGAGAAACAGAAAATAAGACAGAGCAATAGGCACCTTTTCATTAGAAAGTTTATTTCTACTTCATTTTTGGATGCTAGGGATGACCTCAGAGTTCACACAAGACAAGGATATGGTCTATCACTGTACCTCAAGGCCCCAGATTTCTACTTTAGAATCCTCTGCTTTAGAATAGAATTAGATTCTGTTAATCTCATGAATTAATAGAAGAGTAGATATTTTGAAATAACTAAAGAGTCAAAAACTACAGTTCCCATGTATCCTCTCTCAGGAAGTTACTAGAATGTGTTCCAATACGATCTTAAAACTATGCTCTAGCGTGGGATAGAAAGAAGTTAAGGAAAGCTACGCATAAAAGTACAGAATTATCTCAAATGGACACCTGCACCAAAAGTAAGGAAACCTATGCAAATTGAAGCACTGTTGATCAAAACACCCCGAGGCCTGTTTTCACCAGTTATACAGTCTTCTACCTTTGAAGTGTAAAACACTTCAACTGGATGAAGATTTTTCCATTTGGCTTTTGGGGGTTAGGGGCTGGAGTGCTTCCTGCTCTTTTGTGCTGTGTGCAGTGGCAAGGACCTTCCCTCATTTACTCCACTTTCCCCTCTTCCTGAGAGCTGGAGAGGGGTGTTTGTGAGCTCAAGAGCAGAGAATGAGAGATGGCCTCTGCCTGGGGCCATATTCTTGCTGACACTCAATGTACAGTGCACCCTATGTGGTGATCAGATATCCTGATTGGGATGAGCCCCATCTTCTGCAGATTCGCTCAGAGTTGCCTTTGGCCTTTAATTGGAATACAATGCCATTCCTTCCTCAAAAGCTAGATTTATATTAGATGCTGCTTTCAAAGTAATACTGTTCAGCATGTTTAGCTAACGTAGAAAAAGCGAGAAAATATGTAACCCAAGTGATGATCTCTGGTGGGAGGGAGGCTAAGGCATAGAGACCTTTAAATAACAACTCTTGTTCCATTTCTTAAACAGGGTGGTTGACGGGCACGGGTATGTGTTTTATTATTTTTTTTATACTGCATCCTTGTTGACTTTTGTTATATTCCCAGAACATTTCACAAATTTACAAATAATTTGAGTCACAGATTATGCCACAGAGGCTATCGTGATGTGAGCTATTTGTCTCTGCTCTCCTCCACGAATAGCAGTGACAGCATATTTTTATCGCCACAAATTCAGAGACGGCAGTCACCAAAACAGAAGTCGAGAAGACACATTAGGCAGGAACAAACAGAAACAGGGTTCTCTGTAATTAGCTTTCATGTATGGCCATAGCGAGAAAAAAAAATGCCTTCATGCTCCTTAGCCAGTAAGATTCCTATAAGCTGTCAGGCTTTTAGGGACAACAAACTAGTGTCTGTTCAAAAGGGGCTGTTGTTACCGCTTTCCTCAACGAGACAGTCTTGTTTGAATAAAATGGCAGCTGATTGAGATGAAGCAGAGAAGAATCGCTGTGCATTAAGAACTGAACCATGTTTAATAAACTTCTCCAAATGCAATATAGCCTATGCTTATACAGTGATCCAGAGCCACATTTTTTCGGAGGCATTTTACGAAGTTGCTGTAACAGAATACAATTCTTTCTAAAGTTTTATGTGCTCACTGTTTGGCCAGTCAAACAAAGGAATGGACAAGAGCAGAGCTCTAGCAGAGGACTGAAAATGCCCAAGTCTCGTTGTTGTTAATCTATCTGGTTGAAAAGTGGCCTGCCTGGTCTACCACCATTGGTAGTCTTTTTACAGATTCATCTCCAAGTTCAGATGTGGAAAATTCAAACCACCTAGCTACTGATTTCAATAAAAGCAACATCATTCAGTCGCTAACATAACAAATGAAAACATCTGGTTAATGTACATTAACACAAATGAATCTGTCGTGTGACTTTTCTACAATGTCGTCAGAAACAATCTTCAAAAGGAATTGGTTTTTCCCAACCTTTGATGACCACTTGTACTTGAAGAAGACCGACTGGCCCTTTGGGAAGAGGTTCACCTCTCAGAAGACACAGTAACAGGAATCAAATCAAGAGCCCAGTGATAATTTTTCATCAGTGATTTCTGACGACATCGGAAAATGTCTCTTCTTTAAGATCAGAGTTGCTTCCTCTTGGCCACCATGAAATTCACCCAGGCAGCTTTCCAAACTCCTAGTTCTGGATCTCCGCTCCTGAGAATGATTTCCCCAGATAGGAGGCCGGTTTAGGGCACTTGAGTTGTTCAAAGGTTAGCCTAATACCCAGTCAAAGCTATAAACAATATTTGGGGGGCAATAAGGAGGATCATTTCCTCTTACCAAAATATCACTTGTAAGAAAACAGATGCTGGAATTGGAGATTGTCCTGTTGAGCAAAATACGTCAGACATAGAAGACAAATATAGCATGTTTTCTTTCATGTGGAAGCTACCATATATAGGACATGACAATCTAAAGAGGACTTCTTAGAGCAGGGAAGGAAACTAGCAGAAAGGAGAGGAATCAGAGGATAATGGGATGAATATGGTCAAAGTACATCATGTATCTGTATGGAAATGTTATGAAACCCAATACCTTATGCAATGAACATTTAATACAAGCAAATATGCATATATTATTCAAAACTTATAAATTCCAATAAAAATATCATAGCTGCAAACTATATAAATGCCAGGCAGTTCAGGCTGCCAGAGAACTTGGACTACCTCATTCACTGGATGGGTGATTCTGAACAATTTGTCAATGACCATGTACCATCCTCCTAAGTAAGATGGGCTAATACGAGTGGGCATTAATTAAGTTGATACATATAAGAGTCTCAAAAACGACTAAGATCCACAATATGCCACAGAAATGTATGTTAAATGAATGACTATTCATCAGCCATTACTTTCTGCCAAAGACAAATGATCCAAAAACAACAACAACAACAACAACAACAACAACAACAACAACAGTAACTGGGGGCTCAGTAGCTGAGAGCATTTCCGGCTCTTGCAAAGGACTCAGTTTTACTTCCCAGAATCTATACTGTGGCTCAGAACCATCCGTAACTCCAGTTGTAGACATCTAATGCCATCTTCTAGCCTCAGTGGTCTTCAGACATGTACACAGAATATGCATGCAGATACTACTATACAAAATGTAAAAATAATCTTTTGAATCCCAGCAATTGAATCAATAACAAAACTGAATGAACTGGAACTGTCTTGGAGATTCCACGTACACACATGGGGCATAAAAACCTCTCAACCTTTTGGACCAGCCTCTTATGAAAGAATGTTAGCGCTGGAAAAGGGGACATTTTTGAGATACAAGATGGGAATTTAGCACCACATAGAAACATTCTTGCTGTATCCACCCTTCTTCTCATTTCAGGTACTCTTGTCTTTATAGATAAAATTTGAATGCTGCATTTGCAAGGATTAGCAAGAACATAAGCTTGAGAGTTCTGAGCTTTATTTTCAAAGGTGTTTGCCACAGCCTCACTCAGAAAATAAATTTTTACCAAAGGCTTCTCTGCACCCTTGTAAGAAACAGAGGTTCATGAGTTTTCTTACTGTTATTGTCAAACAAACAAACAAACAAACAAAACACTGCGGCAAACCCGATGCACAGAAATCCAGTGATTCTAAATGATGTAAGTTAGAGCTCAAAACTGAAGGCAGTCTTGAGATGCATGTGTGAGCAGATCGCTGGCTGCACAAGCTTTTCAACTACAGAACTACAGATAAATATAAAATAGTATTTAAGGAAAACTATTTCCATAGACGAATAAGAAAAACTATTTCCATAGACGAAGCTCTAAACACAGAGGAAACCCGAGGGTAAACATTTGGTGTCTCTCACACTGTCTTTCACTAAGAATAGAAGCTGTTCCTTATCCCAGCAAATGCTACAAGCGGGTTGTATGATGACAGAAAACTCCAATAATATTCCCCAGAAACACTTCGGATACCTTCTGCTTCTTAACACTTTCATTCAAAAAAACTAAGCCCCAAGTTCTCTACTTCCCTTCTTAAAAATATCAGTAGCTCATTTTATAGGATACGGGATGCTAATGAAACACTGCTAAAGACTTAAGAGAGGAACCACAATTCTACAGGGCAATGAGCCATTGGGCATCAAACACAATTTAAAGCATGCATATCTCTAACCCAAGACTCAGCTTCAAGGGAGCTCTTCTTGGGAAATAAGGAGATATTCCAACATGGCATAATGGCAAAACAAGATGGGACCAAGACTGTCATAGAGCACTGATTACCTTTAGGACAATGAACCAGTCTCCAGGCATGTCCACATATTAAGGGAAATGCAAGTACATAATATTATTGTCAGGAAAGAGTAGATCCATGATTCAGGGAGCAGGGCTCCATTTTGTAATCCAGGAAGAAAAAAATAGGTATACAGCAAAATTTTAAATATAATAAGATGTTAAACTAATTATAACACATCCATGGAATAATATAGTATATAACAAAGGGGAGGGAAGGGAGAATCCCCTTCCCCACCCCTTCCCCATATTTCTCAAGAATTATCTACAACAAGCTCAAGCAGTAGCACCTCAGAAAGTTACCATTTAAGTGTTCATTAACTAAGAAAGGGCCAGAAAACCAAAGCAGTAGAGCTGAGCTTTAGGAAACAAACCTCATCTGCTGAAAGGCCAAATGCCTACCGTGCATTGATTCTGCTGCAGTGTTATGGGCAGACACACTATTCGGTGTGTTAATTTTCTAGATTGTATAGCTGAGGTCAAAACTATCAGCTTCCTTACCTCCCTTGGTTCTTTTTCTACCACAACATCTCCATAAAGCCACTGCACATTCGCACTGCCTAAAGGAAGTTTCCTAACTTTTAAAAGCATACCCTGGGGCTGGAGAGATGGCTCAGCGGTTAAGTGCACTGATCCCTCTTCCAGAGGTCCTAACTTCAATTCCCAGAAACCACATGGTGGCTCACAACCATCTGTAATGAGATCTGACGCCCTCTTCTGGTGTGTCTGAAGGCAGCTACAGTGTGCTCACGTACATAAAATAAATGTCTTTAAAAAACAGCAGGCCCCAGTGTCCCTGTACATAACTGTCAGCCCACCCTGTAACCTTAGCTTTTATTTTATTTCTCTCATTTCCCTACACTTCCTATTGGCTTCAGTACTAGATTGCAAGTGATGCCTAAAACAAAAACTGATAGAGCCCTGGAAGATATTCAAAAGTCACTCAAATCTTAACTCTAGTTCAAAACCAGCTTCTCCTAGGACCCACTTATTTTCCCCTTCAGGCCCAACCTTAGATCAGAGACTTAGATCTAATTAGAGCAGCCTTTGTGCACATAGGAACCCTGATCATTCTTTGGCCTCTGCAAGGTTAGAAAGACTGTGAATCCTCTGACCAAACTGAAGGATCAGTGGTCACCTTTGGTCCTATGCATGTGTCTCAGACATCCAGAAGGGTAATTAAGGGACAGTAGAATTGAGAGTAATTTTCTAACTTTTATAGATGAGCAGCTGGTTTGGCAACAGCAGGAGAGTCAGCCCACAGCATTGCGTGACCATTTGTTTAAAATGCCTATTTTCTGGCCTCACCACAGAACCAACTGCTGGCTCTATGCATGTGTGAGCATACAAGAGTTTGGGCTCTGCATCTGTAAAAATTATTCCTGTAAGATAAGAAACCAAAGTTGAGCGAGGGTATAGCTTATCTCACAAAAGTTTTTTAAGCAATTATTACAAGTGGGACAGCTAACTAGCATTACAATTATTTTCCTTATCGCACAAACGCCAATGTGATTCCCATATGTCTCAGAGTTATCTTGCAGTCTTAGCTGTCTTTACATTGTTTTACTTCACTGTGTTTGGAGAAACTCTGCTGACCAATACCAGGCAGCCCAATGCATCCTCTGGAGCATGAAGACGTGCTTAACTCAAGCTCCTTTGGTAAATCACTGGATTAATGACATTCATCACACATGAATGTTCTTGGATGTCAGCTGCATGCAAATCACATCTAACAAGCTCCACTTTCACATCTCTACATGAACTCCCAGAAAGTCAGGGCACCAAGTGCAGGAGTAGGAACTTGACAATGACTGTATTTTCACCGAAGTCTAGAGTTCTTTGTCTTATTTTCATAGATGGGCTCCCCGGACGGCAGGCAGTCCCATCTCATCAAAAGGATTCTACATAAGACATGCAATCGAGGCCAGGATGCATTCTTTACACCATGTAATAGATGATCTGAAGTGGGACTAGATTTGCAATAAATGGTCATGATAATGAAATCAACTCATTTAAAACTTTGGTTTCTTAGGAAAAATCTTCAAGCTCCAGATTAGGCACGGCTAACACAGAACAAATATGCTACATATGGGGTCACAGCACTAGCTCTGATAAGACAAGAGATGTGAGGGAAGGTGTACTCCGTTAAAGGCCTAACCTCTAGGATGTTGAGAACTGATACTATGGACGTAGGACACAAGGTTCAAGACCAAGAGGTTTACAGTCATCCTACCAGGTACTAACTATGACTGCTCCTCCTCACCTTTCTCCTCCAGATCCAATTTCTTTCTATCTGTTATTAGAAAAGAATGGGCTTCTAATGCTCCTGCCCTGACTTCCCCCTAGGATGGACTATGATCAGAACATGTAAGGCAAATAAACCCCTTGTTCCCCAAGGTGTTTTAATATATTGTGTATGTGTTTGTCTGTGTGCATGTTCATGTATGTGTTGGTGTCCATAGAAGCTCTAAGAGAGCTTAGGATCCCTTGAGTTATAGGTGTCTGTATGCCATCCAACATGGGTGCTAGAAACTGAATTCCAGTCCTCTGGAAGAACAGCACAGGCTCTTAAGCGATGAGCCATCTCTCTAGCATCACACAAGTTTACTGATTTTTTTTTGGATCTGTAGCTAACAGTAGAACTGCTGGTTTATAGGGTAACTCTGAGTCAGTCATTTAAGGAAATGCCAGGCTGTGTTCCAAAGCATCTGTACCACTATAAGTTCCCACCAGCAATGCATAAGAGTTCCAATTTTTTCATAGCTAGAAACATTTTGTTTATTAGCTAGGCGGGCAAGTGAGTATGAGTAGTATCTTGTGGTTTTGATTTGCTTTTTTTCTAATGACTAATAATATAAAATTAAATATTGATCATGGACTCTTTGACTTTTGGCAAACATGCTTCAGTGAAATATCTGTTCATATCCTTTGCCTTCTCACTGGCATTAATTTTTTAAGAATATAGCCCATTTGTCTGCCACCAATGATTTTCCCAGTTTGTGTTTTTCTTGTTTATTCATGTCTTGGTGCTTGCTTTATAACATTTTCCTCACTAGTATGTGTGTTGATCTTTAAATTAATTCACTACCTTTGGTGCCTTTTCTTCCGAAGAATACACAGAAATGACTAGGTTATCCACTTACGACTCTTTTTATAAAATACCCCTGCTAAAGTGTTCTATGACTTCTCTCTTAGAAAGTACATCTATCATATTAATAAGAACCTTGGTATTCCCTAATCCTCAGCTGTCATACCTTATCCCAGCAACCAGAGTGTGCCTTTCTCTTTGAAATCACTTGGAAACCTGATATTCTACCATGGGAGATGATTATATTAACATTCCAATAAATAATATCTCCTCATAGTCAACCCCTTGTCTAGTCTCCCCTCCTACAACGGTACTTAAAGATGCTCACTTTCTTTGGCCAGTAGAACACAGTTAAATGGTATTTAAATAGAGGCATGGAAAAGTGCTTTTAGAGACTGGAGAGATGGCTCAGGCATTAAGAGCAATGCTGTTCTTCCAGAGGACCCAGGTTCAATTCCCAGCACCCATAGGGCAGCTCACATCTTTCTGTCAGTTCTAGGGGATGCAACACCTTCACAGAGCATACAGCCAGGAAAAACACCAATGCATATTAAATAAAAATAAATCATTAAAAATTCTTGTACATTACTACTGAGAGATCTTCTGCTATGCTATGGAGAGACATCCAAGCTGAGGAAACACCACGAGAATTAGCCCAGATTAGTACAAAGGCAGAAATGGTCTATTCCTACCTATTCTATACCTACTCTATACTAACTTACAGAATTCTGAACAAATAATTCATAATTAATTTCAGCTGCTAAATTTGGGGATCAATTTAGACACAGCAACAACTAATTGTTCTCTTACTGATAGTACACACATAATGCAATTCAATAAAGGATTATACAGCCAAGCATACACTTCAACACACACACACACACACACACACACACACACACACACACCTTGGTATATAATATATATTATACACTATATAGTAGTTAACAAATCTTTAATAAGCCTGTCCAAGGGTAAATCCAGAGGCTTATCTTATGGCAGACTGTAGATCTTGTCAAGTTAGAAAAAATCAACACTTCCAACTGGGTTATAGAGAAATTAGGTAGGATACATATTTGTGTATATGGAGATTTGTTAAATGGCAGATGGCCTCTGGGTATTTCAATAATTACTAATTTCATTTATGTTCATTATACATACATATGCATGTGTTATCATATATATCCCAGGATGGCCTCAAATTCACTATGTAACAAAGGATGACCTTGAACTACTGATCCATTTGTCCTACCTTCTTCTCTCAAGTGCTGGTGTTGGGGTTTATGCTATCATGCCTGGTTTATTCAGTATTGGAAATCAGACCCATGGATTTATGCGTGCTAGACCAGTCCTCTACTAACTATGCATATCCCAGCTCCCAAATTTATGTGTATTACTTCATTCATGTGAACTTTGTAAGTTTGTACAACAAACTCTTTCAGGGGAAAAACACCTTTAAGATAGATTTGCAGTGTTTGTAATCTGTGGTTTCTTCCACAACTAAACCTAATTTTATGGGAGAGGACATCATCTCTACCAGTGTATATTCAAGAATGAATCCTAGTATTTTAAAAAGCCCAAAATGAAATTAGTTCATTTGCATGAAATATCCTGTACAGCATACAGTTCCAGGAAGAGAACTATCTCTGCTTTACTAATTAACAACTACAGTCACTTCCAACTTCCAAATCTGCTTCAGAACAGCATGTTCTGCATTCTCTACTCACTCTTCCTGACCCTGTTCCTAGATTRTTTGTTTAGAAACCACCTTCTGCAAAAGAGAATTGGGAAGGGCAAACCAAAGATCCACTCAGGATCCACACTTCTCCCTGTGACCAGTGAACTGATGTTAACACAGTACAATTTGATTCTGAATCTGTTGATGCTGTTAAAGTTGGTCACAATTGGGTAAGTTAACCTACATCAGGAAGATGCCAAGAATAAGAAACATCATTACCAGCATCTTAAAATTAAATACACCCCCCCACACACACACACCAGACCCCCCCAAAAAAAACCACAAAGAAAAAAGTTTACTCCAACTCTTGCATTGAGCATGTGATCTGGAGACTGCTGACATCACACCCAGTTGCAATTAGAAAGAATTCAAAATGGTTTTCCTCCTTCTCATAAGAAAACAAAATCACCACTTTTAGGTTAGAAACTATTACAAGTTTACAGTACTAGCTCTCCAACTAAGCAAGCGGAAAGGACTTTGGAAACATAAAAGCCCAAGTGAAATTATGTCTTGCTAGAACTATTTATAGCTGGCTGGTCACGTCATAAGATCCTCCTCTTAGCTTGGCCAGACAGACGTGACAGAAACAGCATAATATTTCTGAAAGTGACAAACAGCTGGCAGAGCTTATGTACTTCTTTCACTGAGAGAAGAAACAGAACAAAGGAGCAGAGGACTGCAGCCAGCACGCCTGGAGGGCGATGCTTCCAAATGTGCCTTCAGTCTCTGTGCTAAAAAAAAAAAAAAAAAAAAAGTAAGGGATTGAAGGAAAACAAGATCAAGGGAAACTTAAGACCCTTTGTATGTTTAGGTTTCCCAGCTGGGTAGACAGCTCAACCAAATAGCCATCCTCTCCTGCTGCTACTAAAAATACATGGGATAGCTGTTCTAAGAAGAAAATGGCTGCACATTCATCCAGGAGACAGGAAGACCCCCGTGATAGTTTTTTATGGGATTCCAAATAATGCCCAGTTCCTCTTTCTGGTTCTCTAGTTCTGTCAAGAGGTTAACTAAAGTGCTTGATTCATAATGAGGAAGTTTACTTCCAGACAAAATTTTGTCTGTTCACGGCTGATGCTGGCAATCAGCAGACATCTGAAGTGCCTTAAAGCCAGCTAGCTCATCATGAAGGCAGACATTCTGGCATGGCAACTAGAAAAAGAAATGCACATTGTCTTCTAGCAACTGATGCTAAAATGCAAATTCAAGGATTGAAGTAGGAAAGAGAATGGATGATTGACATAAAATTGGAAAGAAAAGAACTAGTACTGCTGGAAGAAATGGAAAGGAGAGTTCTCATAAAATTAGAAGGCAGGGGCTTCTTTCTGTGCTAAGGAATGTAGAAGAAATAGGATGAACATTCTTCTTGTAAGCCTTGAAGTCGCTTTTCTTTGATGAGTGCCCTTTGCTTCCCTGCTGCCAAGAAAATGTAGGACAAGCTAATACAAGCAGCACAAAATGGGACGCCATTACAGTTGATTGCAATTCATCTCCATACCCCGAGTCCCTGATTGACTCGAAAAGGCTGAATCTTTGTGCAGTGTCCCCATTATTTTCTTACTTTCACAATGTCCGTTGTCTTTGAATTCACTGCTAGTGTTACATTTTACAATTGGTCATTTTTGTTTCTCCCACACTCCACCCACCAAACATACAAAACCCTTCTACAGGGGATCAATTCAATGGTGGAGGCTCCTTTACAAGTTACTGAGATGGAGATTTTAAAAGATGGTGTTCTAGTACTAAGAACTGAATAGATCACATTAACCTAACCTGATGCATAATCCACTCACAATGACCTTGTTTCCTTGTGTTTATTATATTATATGGAGTGTTCAGCAGAGACTAGAATACAGACAATAAACCCCTCATCTTCCTCTATGTAACCCTCTCCATCTCTTTACCTTGCCTTCATCCTAAAATCACCACTATCAGGAATCCCGTGTGAGTCTTCCAGATACTCCAGCCATGAAACCCTGATGGTTTGCTTTGCATTCATCTGTCATTTTGTATACTGTAATGCTCTCAGGCCAGCTGGAGCTACACAGTGAGAACCTGTCTCAAAATAAGCAAAAATGCACACATAGACAAGAGGGACGGTAGCTTTTTAAAGACTTTCCTGCATTGGTTTCATCTATGCTTCTTTACTTCTTAACAAGTGTTGCACTGCATACCATTAGTTGGAAAATGATTGGCCCCAGAAGTTCCCACTGTAGTCACTGTACTAATAA
>BDUI01001274.1:88445-112181 GCA_002335545.1 Apodemus speciosus
TTTCTGAGTTCGAGGCCAGCCTGGTCTACAGAGTGAGTTCCAGGACAGCCAGGACTACACAGAGAAACCCTGTCTCGAAAAAAAACACAAAAACAAAAAAAAAAAAAACAACAACAACAACAAGAAAAGCAACTTACTATGGATTCTACAGCTGTTAAAATCCTAATATTGTGTTACTTTATGCTCATAAATCCAATAACCTGTTATAGATAAAAATAAACTTATTCCTTGAAAGACAGAAATGACCATACCACAGTGATAAAAATGTAGATGACATGAATTATTATTGTTAATATTTTTTTTATAAAGAAAAGCCTAACTAGCTTTACTGGAGAAACCTACTAATCTTTTAAGGAAGAATGGATACCAATGCTGCAAATTATATCCAGAAAATAGTATAAAAGAAAGTTCTTAATAACTCAGTTTCTGAGGCCAGCCCAAAGACAGACACAGGAAACTTACTCAACAACAAAAACTCCCAGAGTCGTGGATATATGGATTCTCCCACCCAAGTCCTCAGCAAACCTGACCTTATGTACCTTCCAAGATTTCCACAAGCCCAGTTGTGTTTGAGGTGGTATGGCCATATCCTGGTTGTATATATTTTATTCATGGTTGAGGGAGTTTAATCCCAGAAAATCTAAAAGAAAAACATTGTGATCAAGTATTTTTTCCAGGAATAAGATAGAAAAAAGTCACAAAAATTTTGAATAAGGTAGAATCTAAGGCAGACCAGTATTCCTCGTCATGATGCCTTCACAATATGCCTTAAATAGGGATTTATATAGAGGTTGATGAATATTAATTTCCAAGTGATCTATAACACTGTAGCATATTTATGCCCTTGTCCATCCAAATCAGTTTAAACAGCATCTATATCATAAAGCCCAAGAGAAATGGAAAAATTATTAATGTGCAACAAAGCATTGGATAGTTAGCTTTAATGTACATGCAGTCTGAAATAGAATCAAACACCAACAGTGAGAACATAACTTATAAATTCCAACCAAATTTCTATCTAAAACAACTTCAGGTTCTTTCTCTCTACCCCCACCAAAGTAAATTTGATAAGAAAACAAGCCAAACAAACAAAATCCAAAAAAGGAAAAAAAATCCACCAAGCAATAACAAAAGTAATTAGATACAAAAAAAAATGAAGTCCATTTTGTGTTGAACAACTACTACTAAGCATAAGGCCTACCCTGGAGTGTGGCTGATATAAGTGGTGTCAGACCTCTGAAGAAAACTGATTTTCCCTCTCTTGGCAGCTACCAACTACAAGTAGTTTCTTGGTTAGAGATGTATCCACGTCCTCTTATCAGTAGAATAATTAGGATTGTTCTCAAAACTCAACTGTCTAACAAAAAAGATGACACCTGGTGCTCAGAGACCCAGGAAAGGGGGACTAAGACAAATATTAATCCCCAAAGTCTTTTCTTAAAAAAAAAATGTTTGTTCATTTAATTTTATGTTTAAGTGTTTTCTTGCATATATGTATATCCACTATGGGCATGCTTAGTGCCCAAGGAGCTCAGAAGATGGTATTGGATCCCTCTAAAGTAAATACATATAAATGCCTGTTAAGGTCCATGTTGCTGCTGGGAAATAAACCTGGGTCCTTTGAAAGAGTAACAAGTGCTCTTAACCACTGAGCCATCTCTTCAGCCTCTCCCCCAATCCCCCCAAAGTCTTTTCTTATCATTTGAAACACTGTGTGCTACCACAAGCCAAGCCGTGATTTTTGTCAAGTTAGAAGGCTATTTAATTCAGAAATGTTCTGAAATACTAAAGCTACCATGGAGAGCCACACAAATAATCCCAAGATTACATAGTGGATTTGGCAGGATTATTGAAGTATGATTTCTTTCTCCAGCAGTTTTTGATTGCTGGGTAAGTTCAAGAGAGAGGAAAAACAGCAAGCACAACATTTTCAACTTGTAGGCACATTTTCACCCCAGTGTATCATTTTTGTACTGTTGGTGGTTGGCCTACAATAAGCCCCCAAATAAAACCAGAAACATTACCATGATCGCTGCAAGCCAATAGGCAACAGTGTTAGCACATAGTTAAACAGTTCTAACACTTTCAGCGCTGCATGCAGTTCACTTTTTGCCATCCAGTGAGAACAAATAGAAGACCATGAATGGAGAATTCTGCGAGAACAAATAGAAGACCATGAATGGAGAATTCTGCGTCTTCTTCTGGAGCTATATTAGCCAGCTCACTCCAGAACCGGGAGTGCAGATTTCATATTGGCTGGAAAAGGACTTAAGAGGGGATGAGAAAACACCTGCCAAGCCAGAAGAGTCACTAATCATTTCAAGATTCGTCTATAACTATGACCCCAAACTGTATTTATGGTAATTAGTGGCCAAGGAAAACCCCTTGCTATAAGGAAGTAGTTCAGCTCTGGAACTATGAGCTTCCATATGCTTCACCATAGCTCTGTGACTACCTACCAAAGCTGATTTCTATCTCCCCTAAAGCCAACATTCTGGAAATTATCCTTTAAGAGCAAATTATAGGCTCTGATTTTGCACCAGATACCTAGTTCTAATTTATACTTCCAAGAAAAATGATTGGCTCTAGAAAATACAACCCAGACACTTGTGGCCATAAAACTTGACACCTTCTGCAATAGGTTAATGTAGAGTTTCTATTTTGTAATGTGAAACAGTCTTCCGTGCTATTCATCCAGATGTCTAAATGCGACCCTTTAAGTAACATAAAGCAGTATCATGTTAATATTAAGAGAGAGTGAAAATGCCACACCTGCCCATGGGTGTCTTGATTAATTATCACATAGATGTTACTAAGTAGTCACAAGCTACCAATCAATACCTGGATTAAAAGTATCCTTCTCATCTAAAATGCAATGCCATTTAAGTAAGACACATTTGAAACTACAGAACTAAACAGCAAACATACTAATTTTGTTGTTATTGTTCAGAACTGGGAATTGACTCCAAGGCCTCGGATATGCTAGGCATGGAGACTATCATGGGGCTTAAGTTTCAGCCTGTATGCAAAGTTACATGGTTTTGTTAATCTCTCCCAAAATAATGTTTATATGCATAGGCAGATATAGCTATATATATGTGGACGAGTGTTGATGTCAAAATGGGCTTGTGGGAATATATATATATACATGTACATATATGTATATATGTACATATATGTATATATATATATATATATATAATCTCCAAAACAAAGCTAATAGGGAAATATTAATTATGGTCTCCTAGAACATGAATTAACTCACAAACGTGGAAATAACATCTTGAAAGAAACAAAAAGGAAGAGAGAAATTTATTGAGGTTGGAGCTTTTCGGTTTTAGCATTCCCAATATCTAGGGCTACTTAATACTTAACACTTAACAGTTATGGCTACTCTGTGATGCTATTAATATTTCATAGCCTTCCTAGTCTGCACTCACTCGCTACATACAATTCACACTTCCCTCCATTAACTGTGACAACCACAACTCTTTCCAGACACTGCCAAATGGCAATGAGTGGAATGGGAACATAACTATCACCTCTCCAAGATCCAATGGACTAAACACCCATTGCAAGGTGTATTATGTAAACTCTGCTAAAGGCCAAGTTGAAAGGTCACAATTTCAGAGAAAGGGCAATAATGGAAGACTGATGATGGCTTAACAGTCATTTGGGACACCTTCAAATACAGGCAATCAATGTAATCTTCTCTAGCTAATGTGAATACCCAAGGCTGGAGACACCTCAAGTACACTTTTCCAAGAGCTGTCACAAAGCTCATATGATAAATTTTATAACCATCAATCACTGTCATTGACTACCTCTCTCAAGTAGCTTCAGAGAGATGGGTCATTTGCTCCAGCAGAACACAGGGGAATTCAAGGAATTGATCTTATCCCTACACTGATGAGGGATTGAGAATACAAATTAAACTTTTAATAAATTACTTTCAAGAAATTGTTTTTTTTTTACATTTTAACCTCTAATTTCAACATTCAGTCTAATTAAGAAAAATCCATAATACTCAGCATTTACAAAAATGCCTAGTAAATAAGGTCTCTTGTAATATAGACTCTGTGTAAATAGCTAATTTGATCTTTTTTTTATTTTTTTTAACATGTGCCAAACCAGCTTTTAAGAAAGAAACTATTACATGACTTCACATTTGGAAAAATATTTAAGGAAATAACCTCCCCTTAAGACAAGACCAAGCCGGGCGTGGTGGCGCACACCTTTAATCCCAGCATTTGGGAGGCAGAGGCAGGCGGATTTCTGAGNGGATTTCTGAGTTCGAGGCCAGCCTGGTCTACAGAGTGAGTTCCAGGACAGCCAGGGCTACACAAAGAAACCCTGTCTCGAAAAATCCAAATAAATAAATAAAGTAGTAATTAAAGTAAGCATAAATATTTTACATTTCCTCCACAAAACAAAAGACTTCATCTCAGGCACAAGACACCCAACCATTTAGCCACACCCCAAACTATACCTGAACAGCACTAACTAGGAAAAACTGAATTCTGTGTGTTCGGGATGCCTTTTAACTACACTACTAGAAAGGTATAAAAACAAAGGCCACAAAAGAATTGGAAGTGCTTTGGTGGTCAAGATCACGAGGTGCTTTTCCTGTAGGAATGCCCAAGTTCATAATTTCAAAACAATTTGATTGGTGTCAACAAAACAGATTAACTCTAGAGCTGGTAGTATTAAAAAAAAAATCAATCTACGAAAGAGATTCAATTGACAATGGCTTTAGGATAATTAAACCCTGAACTTTATAGACAATTTCAGATGGCAAACAAGGCAAGGAGGATTTGAGAGACTTAACATTATGTACATAAGCTTCCATGTGGACCTGATCTACAACTGAAAAAACAATCGTTGAGCGACAACTCTATTTCATGTCAAAATGTTTTTCTTGTCATTACAAAGAAGGATGCCAATTCCCCGAAATTAGGTTCATGTGCTCTGCTTTTTTTTTTTTTTTTTTTCCTGTTACAAGAATTCATCTTTAGGAGGGCAAATCTGGCCCAGCTGTCAATAGGAGTCAAGTAATAGCAATCAAACAATAAATTGACTTCTAAATTCCTTGCTTCCGCTCAGATAACTGGAGTAATCAGCTTAACAATGGATAGCAAATAACAGAAATCGCACTGGATTCTGAAACACCTAAATCTACATTCTGAGCCTCCTTATCCCTCAGGTTTCAACTTAAATGCCACCCTCTTAGAGACCTTTTGTGACATCTCTATTAAGTAGGACTCTATACCATCACTTCTTGAACTATTCCTTTGGAGCACTCCTCACTGCTTGAAATGCCATCCTTTCTCTTCATGTTTATTGTCTATTTCCTCCCTTCTCAACAGATCATCATGTTCATTTGGTCTAGTTGAATCCCAGCACTTAGCATTTAACAGGCCCTCAATATTCTGAGCATAAATATTCTCTCCTGCATAAAAGCAGAGAATGAATGAGGAAAACTGACAGGGAAGCAAATAAATGATTACTATACAACAAGTGGAATATAAAGGCTGGGCAAAGTTAAAAAAAAAAAAAGGACTGGATCCACAGTGGCAGTGAAAGGTTACAAATGGCTTCCTAGGCTAGAGATTGTGACCACTAAATAAACCCTTGAAGACTAGTAAGATTTAGTAACCAGAGAACTGGGGACAGTGACCTGAATAGAAGCTAAAAATAGGAGAGGAAGGGAGGCTGTGTGGGGATACTAATGTTTTATCAGCAGGCAAAAATATTTGAACTTGGTTTTATAATGGTTGTTTTCTTTTTCAATTTGGCTTTTAAAAGAACAAATGCTTGTTTAGAATAAAAAATCACGAACAGGAGTGAAATGGAGGGGTTTGGGGTAGGAGATACAAATTGCTGTGATGGTCCAAGAGTAAGAGAAAAGATGGTAGCACTGCCTTTACCACTGTCATGGTCTTTGGACAATATAAATGAAAATGAATCATAAAAAATTAAAGCGAATGGCAATGCAACAGAGAGAAGGGATGGGATGCAAACAATTTCCAAGGTCACTACCAGATAAAATTCTGAAGGACTAGAAAGCTTTCCATCTGCCTGCTTGAGGCAGACTTAAAGACTTGGTACATACAGCCACGCCTGTCAATTCAAATCTCTCAAATCTTTAAAAAGCAAAACAAAACAAAAGACCAAAAAACACTCAACAGGACTTGGTGATTTGTGGTACATGATTGAGGAGACAGCCAAATAACAGGCAGTGGTTCTCAACCTCCCTCATGCTGCAACCCTTTAATACAGTTACTCATGCTGTTGTAACCCCCAACCATAGCATTATTTTCATTGGTACTTGAGCAGTTAGTACTATATGAATCGTAATGTAAATATCTGATATGCAGAGTATTTGATATGTGACCCCCCTTAAGGGTCGGGACCCAAGCTCAGAACCACTGGTTTAAGGCAACTGGATACAACAGATAAGAGAGAGATTTGACAAAGCTAAAAATGAGATGGGGAAGAAATTAAAGACAAACTCCATGTTTTAATTGCTGGACATAAGCACAGGGAACTACTATATATATAAATATATATATATTAAATATATATTTTAATATATATATATTAAAAAGCAATACAACTCTATATACTCTGTTCAGTTCAGGCTTAATTTGAATGAAGGTTTCTGTCTCTGGCCCATGAAATGTGTCTACCAATAGTTTTAAATACTTTTTTAAATTCTTCGCTTATTTTGTGTGGAGTGGGGACATTCCAAGCATTGAGTATGGAAGTCAGAGGACAACTTTTGAGAGTGAGTGCTCTCTATTTTTACCTTATGGGTCCTGAAGATCAGACCATTTACTGAATAAGCCATTCAGCTGGCCCCTTTTTTAAAAAAATAAAATAAAAATTTCCAAAATCCTTGTTATTCAAATCTTTACAATTAAAGAGGCTTGATGTAGGGGAAAGTCAGAGGATCCAAGCACAATGTAGTATTTAANTTACTTCTTTGGTTTCTGGCTGTTCAAAGTGGTCTGGGGCTTGTTGCCAGAGGAGTCAATTTCATATGTCGACTATATTTTATAGCAGTGGGATAACTAATATTCATGGGCTTTGGGGCAACAATTTAGAATCTTTAAGGCATAAGTTAATTTAATCTTAAATGACAGTGAGAGTATCATCTATCCAGTGGAAATTCTCAGGACTTTTGATGTCTTACCTACATGAGCCATGAACTAAAAAAGGGGGGGGGGAAGGAAAATTCGTTATAGAGTCAGCCTTTGAAAGAAAAGCAGTAGTTGTTGCTCAGCTGTTGACAAGAAGAATGTACTTCCTATTAGGGTCCCTTAGCCCCCTCCCCGGTCTGCAAGGTATTGTTATTTTTACTAGGAAAAATGAAGCCTGGAGCTCTAAGGACAGAAGACAATGGGAATATTTCCAAAACTATAAACCAAAATAATTAGAGCCAATAGAATGGTAAACTTTGATCATTCTAAAAACTGGAAGATATCTTTCTTTAACAGGAATTTTTGCCAGCTCATAAGAGCCAAAGATGCAGGCAAGAACATTGGTGACTAAGAAAGGACTCACAGAGTAACCTCTAATCATCTCCAAAGGCTTACCCTGGAGAAATGTACTTCTGGAAACAGGACACTGGGCCCAAGAGGGGTGAAGAGGTCTACACCAAAACCCCATTTCAGACATGACTGTGGGCCATGCTCTGGACCTCAGGGGACTCCTCTCAAAATAAGGAACAATCATTACTACCTCAGCAAGTTGGCATGAGGACTAAACAAGACAACACATGTGAAATGGTCAACCTTATCCTTGACTTTACTAAATGTTCAATAATCATATAGTAGTAGTATGGGTTCATAGCAATATCACCTTGATCTAATCTGGTGAACTGCATAGAATAGATATTGTTGCTGCCAGCAGTCATGATTCTCATGTTTGATCCATATGGACAACACAGCCCCTTTTCCCTTCAAGTCATAGTAGTCCATTTGGAGAGAAAAATAATCTAATCAAGAAGAAAATACCATTCCCTTCCAAACTGCTAAATAAAACACCTAGAAGCTAACAGGGTAAAGTCTATCTGGAATTCACTATTTCTAACTGTCAAAAATAGGATCAAAATGTATAGAAGTTGAATTGATTAATGTTAATGTTCAAGACACTATATTGGAGACCCTCAGAACATACACAGTAAGGAAATATATGCTATACGTGTGTGTGTGTTTGTGTGTGTGTGTTTGTGTGTGTGTGTTTGTGTGTGTGTGTGTGTGTGTGTAAACTTTCATCAAAGATTTACTTGTTATAAATAAACACAAAAGGCCCCAATGAAGAACAAAATGAATGGACAATGACATATCACACAAAACCAATGAACTAGGGATTCATAGATTTCTATAAAGGGAGAGATAGTAAATACTCTAGATTTTCCAACGCACACCGTAAAGGAGTTAAGACCATCCTAACCCAAAGATGCTCACTGGTTATTGATCATTTCAATCTAGAAACACCTGAAAAACTGTAGCTTCAGTTGTCTGACTGGTCTCTTTGTACAGGAAACAAATTATAAAGATTCCTTTGGGAGGGGGAGGTATACCCAAACCAGAATGAGAAATAACCCTCAATCACTGGGAAACCATGCCACAATGGACTCATATAAATAAACCTAGTGAAATAACCGCTATCTTCCACTGGTTTTATACTATTTATATGTCTCCTAATGACATCATTAGAATTCCCAGTCCCCTGTCAAGATCCCCTTGTCCAATCATACTATTTACTGATGTTTGTTTCAAAAGTCTAAAAGCTTTCTGCTTTGGTCATGTTTTCAGATCATTGCTCTCTTGTGACAGTTCCAACTCATATGAAATGTCAACACAAATGTGTATATATTTTCCTGTTAATCTGCCTTGTGTCAACTTGGCTGAATTCTTAGTCTCAGCCAAAAGTCACATTATTGAAGTAGGATGGGCTAAGGTGTTTTTCATCCTTCTCCACAACAATCTTCTGTGGCAGCTGTCATGGCATGAAAGCATCCATCAACAATACATGAAGCTTGTTTCCAAAAAGAAGTGTCTATACATTTGGCCCATGGGGCACAGCTTAAAAATCCCTAAGATCAAGCCTCATCTATTAACATGGAAATGTGGGAGAATATGTTAAACCAAAATGCTAAGATTCAAGACAATATGCTTAGAATGATTTGTTCATGTGGACTTAAAAAATATAAAAATTATGCTTTATAGCAATTATGTATATATATACATATATATGATAAAATATGTACAAATAGACTCAACTAATGAACTATATTTAAGACAGAGAGGACAGAATAGGACACCAAGTGTAAAATTTTCATATTTTTATTTCTTTAAGAACTAATTGCTTAAGGCAAAAATAGCATAATGATAAGATCTGATATAGCTGGTTGGTAAACAATTATCATATTATTTCCTTAGTATTTCATTTATAATATAGCACAGAAAGTTGATGCCCAAAAGGAACAGACATTTTCCTTTATTTTGAAGAGACTTAAGATGTAAAGAATCAAGTTAAATTTGATTTTGATCTTCATTTACTCAACCCAATCATAAAAGAGGATTGAGCTAATAAACTGCTCCATGATAAATAAGATGATATATATTTAAAAAGCATATTTGAGAATGAAATCATATAGGATGTAAGATGTAGAATGTCTTTTAAAGCATTTCTTGCTTTCCTCATTATAAAAGTAACACCTTCTATATGCAATGATAGTTGAAGCCTTGGAAAATACACCAAAAAGAAACCCATAAAGTATTTTGCCTCTTATCCATAACTGCTAACTTTCTGTGTGCAGACTTCTTCAGTAATTATTCCATGCACTTATTTTTCTTTACAAAATCAGCAAATCATATAGCATTCTGTTTGCTTAGACTACTCATTTGAATACCTTCTTAAATGGAGTACTCATTTATGAGCCCCTCTCTTTTTTCTGTATTTATGTAAAATACATTTGAGATGCTCTATCCAGAGTTCACTTCCAACATCTTATACTTTGTCCTGTGTTCCTGACAATATGGAGAAGTGCATTACTTTTCCAGTGGTCATAAGACTTTAAGGAAGTCCCCTCCACCACGTGCCATCACTGAGTGCAAGTAGGCATTGAGGCACCTCTCAAAGAGTTACCTGTCTGAAACAATGTATAACCCCATCAGGGTGGGCAATACCACTGTATTCTAGGCACCCCCTTCATTTCTAAAAAAAAAAAGAAAAAAAAAAACAACATACAAAGCAGTTACTTGTTTGTCATTGAAACATCTTTGAAAAATACAAACCTAAAGAGCTGCAAAGCTCACTTCCCAAAAAGAGAAGCTGCTATTAAGAAGCTTAATGTATAACTTGCTCAAATAATTTGCTACTACCATGAAGGAGGACCTTTATCCCTTAGACAGGACTTACTGGAAACACAAGCTTCCTTTAGTACTGGTGGCGCAATGCTTTGCTACACCTATTATCAGCAAACAACGTAGCATTAACTGTGCTTAGAATTCTGGGCGTACCACACAGTTGAAAAAGATAGCTCTACTGTCTCATGCCTCTTAAATGACCTTATGGGCTTTCCCCAACCTTGTCTGACAACCACACACTGCTCCTGTAATGCTCTAGTAATTCCACCTCTGTCTTTCTAGCCACTTCAAACATCTACCTCATCACCTTTCCTGGCTAGACAAGAAATTTAAGAGAGCAGGAGCTGAGGAGGCTAGGAGTCACTCCCCAGCTGGACAGGCCTCCCCAGAAACATGAAGTGCTACTTCCAGGCTGGAAGGGAAATGCTTGGGCTGCTACTTGGCTGTCCAGTAATTTACATGAGTTACTGACAGGGAGTTCACAATGTCCATTCCAGGTCTCCAGCATGCATGCATGCTGTGACCTTCCTCTGGGTTTCTCTCTCCTGCCCAACATCAACAGTGTTTTCTCTACTCTTCCACTGTACATTCAAAAGGCAAAAGAAGAGCCATTCTCTTCTGCTCAGCCAATTGCACTGACCAGTCAATACACAAATGCTCACAAGTCAGATCTTTCTCCTCAGGTCAACCAACTGTGACCTTTGAGATTGGGAGGTAAGTGTCACACAGTAGAAAGATGGCCAAAACAAATAACTTCACCAGCATAAGCCAGAAAACACAGCAAACTTCTGAGTGTCAACCTATCCTTCAAAGTTACTGTTATCTCGAACTAAACATATTCAAACTAACAGAACCTATCAATCTCAAACCAGCTCCTTAGGGTCTGCAGTGCCACAGGGGTATCAACATCAGCTGGGTTCTTTAAGCACAGAATACTGTCCTTGCCATGTATCCTAAAGAAACTATCCCCTGTTTTCCACTCCTCATTCTCAAGTCACCCTAATTTAGACTTCAGTTCCTAACTAGGTAATCTGGTTTCACTTCCTCTTGCCTTTGTATGACAACTTAATGCTTTCAGACTACACCTGTAAAGTGTAGCTCTCATCTATGTGTTCAAAACCATGAAGGAGTATCCCTTGTGCTAGCCAGCCAGTCCAAGCCAACCCATAATAAAACCTATGCCTAACTTACGTAGATAGACCACACACCTTTCCCTATAGTATGACCAAACTCATTTTGGTCCCTCTAAACAGAGGTACACCTAGTCCACTTCTAGTTCAGTGCTATCCAAAAGAGATAGAATGGCAAGCCATATTTTCTTAATATGGGGGGGGGGGTCTTCACACTGTAGCTCATGTTGGCCTGAAATCCCTGCTTCAACCACATGAATGCAGGGGATATAGCTATAAACCACCATGCCCAGCTCACATTTATAGCTTTAAATATTTGAACAGCACTCAAGTTAAAATTATATATAATTAAGTCTTACTAATATGGTTTTCTTAAGCCAATACATACATATGAAATATTGCCAATTCAATATGCAACCAAAACAGAATTAGATGCTTTGCATTTCATACTAAAACTTCAAAATCTGATGTGAATTTAACACAGCACATTTTACTTTGGAAGAGTCACATCTGAAATACTGTAGTGGTTACTTTGTTGGATAGGACAGCCTTTGTCAATGTAGAAAATGTGAGGCTTGCTTTGTTCCCACTCTCACTGGCTCATAGTAAGTTTTACCCTATAGTTTATCGAAAGGGAAGGGTTAGGCTTCCCTTATATCTGCATCCCATAGAGCAGAGGTCAATCAATTTCAGTCCATGCATGAAATCTGGCTATCCATCTGGCTTGGTAAATACAGTTTGGTTGGGATAGTGCCTTATTCATTTATCTACATTATTATCTGTGCAGCACAGGCTTCATTTAACACTGCTGCTGCTAATTAGATGCATGGTCCATGAAACCAAAAAATATTTACTATCTGGCCCTGCACAGTAAAGCTGTGCCAACTGTTTTTTCTAGAGTAGCGATGCCTAGAATGTACTTAGTGCTGGCCATAAAACAGTGTCATTGATCTATATTGAGAAAAGATGTTAGAAATAAGAGCTTTTGTATAGATGTCTAAATGAAGAAAGCAGTATGTTAACAGTTGGCACAAGTCTTTTTTTTTAACCTCATCACAGTTTAGTTGACTTTATTATAATTTTGGTTAAATACTTTTTAAAAAATAACCAAATATATCAATATTTTATTTGCTTTTGGGTATCTAATTTAGTAAGGTATCTTTCTTATGCCTATATTATATCTATGTTGTTTTTATTTTCCTTTTTGGTTTTTCAAGACAGGGTTTCTCTGTGTAATCCTGGCTATACTGAAATTTGCTTGATAGACCAGGCTGGCCTCAAACTCAGAGATCTGCCTGCTTCTGCCTCATAAGTATGGTGGGATTAAAGGTGTGTGCCATCAAGCCTGGCTGTACACATTACATCTATATAAAATTATACTTCTTATATTTTATATATAAATGTAATTTTTACTTTATTTTATATTTGAACACTTAAATTAACTGAAAATGTTTATGTGATTTAGGCAAAAGCTCCAATTACTTTTCTCTATCTAGTAGTACCAGCAGCATTTAAAACTAGCTATCTCCAGCCGGGTGGTGGTGGCAGACGCCTGTAATCCCAGCACTTGGGAGGCAGAGGCAGGAGGATTTCTGAGTTTGAGGCCAGCCTGGTCTACAGAGTGAGTTCCAGGACAGCCAGGGCTATACAGAGAAACCCTGTCTCAAAAAACAAAAACAAAACAAAACAAAAAAAAGACTACATAGGTTTCTTTCAGTCTGTTCAGGGCTTATTTTCAGTGACATTTCTGTTCCATTCCACTATGTCAGAGTCTTCCTTATATTTCTTCTTAACTTTTTTCTGCAATAGTCATGAGTTTTGTTGGTGCTGCAAAGAAACTACTTTCTTCTTCTAAGGCTTGTGTGATGAACTAATGAAAGGCAGCTAATATTTTATGCTTACCTTATATCCAGACTGCATATCAAATTCTCTTATTTTTTTTTCTTTTTCTTTTTTACTAGACTCTGGAATTTGAGGTATATAACAACTATAACCATAAAAGATGATTTTATCTTTTTCTACCTTAATGTTTTGTATTTATGAATTTGAAAGATAAATCAAATCATAAATAGCAGTGCTAGCTTAGCATGGTGACTTGCTTCTCTAAGCCAACCTCTTTGGAGACACAAATTTGAAGTCAGCTCAAAAGATATGCTTTAGTTATAAACTGGGATTGACTAACACAGCTGTTTTCTTCCTTTGGTAAGTAGTCAATTCACCTTTTTGCTTTACATATTAGATGATGGCTATGTGTGTACATGCACATGCACACACACATGCTTGCACATGTGAACATAATACATATCAATGTACATGTGTGGATGTGAAATTCAAAAAGTTATAGCAGGTGTGTCCCTCGGTGGTTCTCTATCTTATTTTTTTTGGAGACAGGGTTTTAGTTTAGTTTAGTTTAGTTTAATTTAGTTTAGTTTAGTTTAGTTTTGTTTAGTTTTGTTTTGTTTTTCTGATCCTCAAGCTTACCAACTCAACTACAGTAGCTGCTCAGTGTGGTCCCGGTATCTTCTTGTCCCTACTTGTCCAGCAACAGGATTACAAATGCATGCCAAAATGACCCAGTGTTAACACGGATACTGGGGTTGAATTGAGGCCATCCTCTCCCACTTTCCCAGCAAGCCCTTTACCCACGCACTGAACCACCTCCCCTGTATAAGGCACAGCTTTGGACAGAAATATAAGAAAACTCTTCCTAACTTCTCAATGCTACTTTGAACAAAAATAGAGTCCTCCTATAGAACAGAAAGAACTCAAGAATTCATCTGTAAGTGTTTATCAAATACCAGTTCTGTAGATATAAAAAACAAAATTGTGTACATTATATCCACATATGAAACCTTCCTAATGAAAGTTATTATGTATAATTAATAGTTATAACCCAAGCAGGTGTCAGAACCATTTTGTGGGTTTTTCTTCCTAATGTACATACTCAGGCTCTTCTCCATATCAATTAAGATACAAATTTTAATTTAGGTTTCAAAATTATAACTGATAATTTGTTCTTTAAGAAGACCTTTCGAGGGCCAGCAAAAGGGCTTGGCAGATCAAAGCACTTGCTGCTAAGCCTGAACTGTATTCAATCACAAGAAACTACATGGTAGAAGTCACTTGGGCAAGTTGTCCTTTTACTTCTGTTTACATACTGTGATGCACCTCTACCCTCAATGAATAAATAAATGCCAAAAGGAAGACCCTTGCTGATTAGATAAGCATTGTTTTATTTAGCAGTGATAAGCACAGTCTCTACAGGGTGACAAAGCTACTTTAGTTTGGGGGAAGCACTATAGATCTTTCCCCAGATAAAGAAGAGTCAGTTAGTAAGCCCATGCTGGACACTTCCTAGCTACCTCCAAATCCAGGAAACTCAAGATGAAATAGCCTGCTGTTAGCTACAATGTGTTTTTAGGATTGGGGGTTTATAACCCAATCCAATTTGCACAGCAGTATCTCTGAAATCACTTATTTCAAAACTATTGTGTTGGAACCCCATCTGGATCAACTGAATCATGGCATCTTAGAATATAGCTTAGACATTTATTTTAGGGAAATTTAAGGCAGTTCTTGTTGAGAAAAATGGATTAAAAAATCACTGATTTAAGTTGTTCATATAGTATCTGTTCTAGACTCAACTAATCATCCGTTAACATGAATACTTACAAACTTCCCCTAAAATAGATTATGACAGGAAATACTCACCTTCAAAAAAGTACTAAAGAGAATATATCATGGCAGAAGCAGGATCCTTGATTTCATCATTAGATTATTTAAAATGCTTACATATTCAACTGATCTGAAACAAAAATGGAAAACAAAAACAAAAAAGGGAAAAAAACTCTCTTCTACTTTCTCTCCCTGTCATCCTTTTCTTGATGGATATTAAGGCACTAAATGAAAGAAAATAAAATACTCTGCCAAGTATGAAAAGCATTCTGTCCCAGCAAGAGGGATAATAGCCAAGAGAAGTTTCCATGTCAATTCAATGACCTGCTTGCTACCATGAAGTGATGATAGCTTGCATCAGAAGCTGCTGGAATTGGACCAAAGTAGAAAGACTTAGGAAGATATTTTAAAGTGTTGGTTTGACATGGCATTAGTCATCAATCTCAAGGGTTTAATGTGCTTAAGCAAAGAAGCAGTCACAAATGACTTCCAGCTCTCAGCACCTTCTGAGATGCTTACTTCAAACAGGATGTGATGCTGGGCCAATGCCTCATCACTATGTAGCCCAAAGTAAGGGCAAATCAAGAACTCTCCCTGGGATTAGAGTGAAATGAATTTCATTTGATTTCGACAAAAATTCAGCTAGGTTCTAAGCAACTCCTAGATAAAAATGGCTTAATGTTCCCCAGATGGTATAGAAGGTAGTATGAAAGTCCTAACTTCATAGTATATATAGGGAATAAAGTTGACTGAAAAAGAGAATATTCTAGATTATTATATGCACACCCCATAACTGTGATAGCATGAAAAGAGTAGTTTAACATTGACTCTCCCACCATACAAACATCACATGCTAAAATCTTAGGCAGCCATATTTAGTGCAGTCCAGTCTGAATTAAGTCAAAACCCATACTGAGTCTTTCCCTAGCAGGAAGAAATTAGAAGGAAAGAAAAATTTCCAGTAACCTTCAGGGCTTCATTCCTGTTTGTTCAGTGACTGATAACCAGATGACATTTTAGAGACTATGCTTCAGTGGACTATTCCAACATAGAATATTGTCCTTGCATTCCAAACAGTTTTTTTTTTTTAATATACTAATCGGATAGAGTGCTTGCCTGGCATACCTAAGACAGTCTAACTATATGTATACATGTGTGTGTGTGTGTGTGTGTGTGTGTGTGTATATATATGTATGTGTATGTGTGTTTGTACCAATACTTATTATCATAGTCCAACTATTACCATTTTACATGCTCTATTCAATCACTCAGAATCAATCGCTTATTTAATTAATAGCATGCAAAGTAGAGATATAGACAGAAAGGACTTCCAGTTAAAGATGATGGATTGAACACATTCGTTTAGCTTGGCTAACTCCCCAAATTCCCCTGACATGACACTGAAAGCATCCTTTTAAAACCCCATAGTAGCAAAGAGAGGGGAAGAGACAATCATATTGATATCCTGAGAACTCACAAAAAATATTTTAGTCGCTTTGAAAAAAATCCCAGAATAAAGGTATTTATACCGGAAACATATCCAGATGACCCAGAGAGCTGAAGTTTGGGAAGGAAGAAAGAACAGGTCCATGATAACAGCTTCCAAATGTTTTTAGATAACTCCCTCTTAAATATATTTTAGCATAAAAACCCGATTAGAACATGCCCTAAAACAAAGTAGCTTGGAGGAAAACAATGAAATATTAAAAACTTTACAAATAAAATTCCTAATATTTTCAGAGAGAAATTTCAGAGCATTGTAAATATGCAAGAAATAAAATAAAAACTTTCAAAGGAGGGAAAAAGCAGGATTGAAAAAGAATCATCAACATTAATAATAGACTTTGGTAGAAAGTAGACAGTAAAACTTTTGAGGGTAAATGCTTTCCAAACAATTATATCTGCAGCCAAACTATCCAGCTAAATGTAAGCATCAAATAAGAGTTTTGAATTTGTAAAGACTTCAATATATGACTTACCATGTTCCCTTTCCCAGAAAGAAAACTACATGAAAATTTGCTCTACCAAAATGAAGGGAGAAGAAAATCAAGAAATAGAGGAAACAAATGTCTAGAAACTTTGAGAACTTAACAGAGTGCAGGCCCAGAGGACATTAGTCCAAGCTGAAAGCCAACAAAATCCAAGACAAATGTCTGCAACATTAGGCCACAGAAAGTTCCCATGGACTACTTGAATATACTGAGCAAAGAGAGAATTATTGAAAAGAATATGGGGGCTGGAGAGATGGCTCAGCCGTTAAGAGCACTGACTGCTCTTCTGAAGGTCATGAGTTCAATTCCCAGTAACCACATGGTGGCTCACAACCATCTGTAATGGGATCAGATGCCCTCTTCCGGGGTGTCTGAAGACAGCGACCGTGTACTCACAAACATTAAATAAATATATAAGTAAATTAAAAAAGAAAAGAATATGGAAATGAATTTGAATAAATATACTAGATGCAAAGGGAAAAAACCAACGTGATTGCTAACTACAGGGAAAACAAAAAGCTGTGTACAGATTCATAATATCCATACCACATGGCTCCGCTATGAAGAGATTGACTAGGCACCTCATCACAGCCCACTGCTTTAAACCAAATGATGTGTGATACACTGGTAAATGACATCCCTGGAAAATGGGTCCATGAGAGAAAAGGAAGGGGACAAAGGAATTAAATTTCCATCCTCTATAGTGTGACAACAGATAATACCTAAAAACGAACAATTTGGAAGTGAGTGTTTACTAATAAATGCAACTAAAATGCCAAATGTGTATGCAATGAACAGATAGCATCTTTTGGAATATTTCATATCTGGTATATGACAGAYATTGCAACCAATGTTTGCTGAACTGAACTGAAACAATTTTGTCAGGAGTAAGTGCCCATCTCAAACACTCTGTAAATGTTAGGGCCTTCTCTTTAAGATTTTCCCCTCTTTATTCAATTTAATCACTGAAAGTTGTTCCATTAAAAAAGAGAAAAATACTATTATTTTAAAATTACCCCCAAATGATTAATGATTGTTTATGAAGGAAAAGAGAAATCACTGGTATTTTTGCCATGGAAAGGTTTAATAATGCTATTAGTAAGCAAATTACATTCTTAAACAATAAAATAATCAAACCTAATATTCACTAAAATGAAGCAAAGGCTATTTCTCTTCACAATACTGTTCAGATGTGGTCTAGTCAATTTGAATCTTACCTTAGAACTCAGATGTGTATTTAAAGTCCATAAAAGCTTATAAATCAAAACAATTCTCTGGTAAGTAACATATTTACAAGGTTTTCTTGTTTGCCTCTGAATTATATTTATCATGAAAATAAGAACCTTCATTTTATGTAGGGCAAGATTGATATTTTTTATACAAACTTAAGTTAAATTACAGTTAACTGAAATATCTGACAAAAGAGATCACAAAAGTATAAGGATTTAACAGTCTTTATTATGTAAGCAAGTCCCTAAGTCCCCTAGTCATCTATCGACACGTAAATAGAAAGAACACATTTAATCCAGTGTAAACAGACTCAAAATAGTACACTTTTGAAAGCTTTTCCCAGCTGTGATGGGTTTAATAACTAAGCAAGGAGTAGTTGATAAATTTCATTTTTCATTCATTTATTTAGAATGTAAATATTTCCCAAGGAAACTACCATGCAATACTGTTTCTAGTCTTTAAAGCACAAAATAACTTGCTCCTAGATGTTTTTCCCCCATCTAACTAAAACCTGAAAATAAAACATACAAATCAAGGAAAGTAAGAATGTGTTCACTTAGCATTCAAGATGATATCACTGAACTGAAAGAAAAATCATCCTATCCATTAGAAACACAATCTCTAAAGAGTCACTTACCTTTAGTCTTCAAATAAACCATTATGGCACACCATAGAGGATGTTTTTTTCTTCTTTCAAGTGGTTGTGTTGAACATGCTGCAGTATGGTGAATCAGTAACTATCACATCACACTCTCCTTTTCTTCATCCATTACAGCATCCATTACTGCTCAGTCCCATTAGAGTAAAGGTCACTGGTACTATTAATCTTTTGAGCCAGATACTAGGCAGAGTGCAACCACTGCAAGGAGTCATCAGGTGGCTGCTCAGCAACACCTGTGATCTCTATCCTCTAAATGCCAGTGGAACCTACGCTAGATGGAACCCAAAGAAAGTCTTTAGGCATGGCCAAATATGGAGGAATCATCTCCCGTTGTTAATCAGAGTTTTATCAAAATATAGCAGCCAGGGAGAATGATTGTAAACAAAAGAATACAGGTAAAAAACAACAATGTGTTTTTCATAATGGAAGTCTGGTTTGGTAACAGCCAATACTTCTTTTTATTTTTTAAAGATTTATTCATTTATTATATGTAAGTAAGTACATTGTAGCTGTCTTCAGACACCCCAGAAGAGGGCATCAGATCCCATTAGAGATGGTTGTGAGCCACCATGTGGTTGCTGGGATTTGAACTCAGGACCTCTGGAAGAGCAGTCAGTGTGCCCTTAACCACTGAGCCATCTCTCCAGCCCAATACTTCTTGATGTTACTAACCTACCATCATTTTAAGGTAAAGCACCTTCTACTCCTGAGCCTAAACTGAAGTAAAAGAAGTCAAATTAAAACAACTCACAGAGAACACAATGGAAATTACTCGAATTAATCATGTCCCCACATTACCCTTAAAAGAGTGCAAGGTCATACTTTTTTTTCTATTACATGGCATTAAGTCCAGAAATGTAAAAAAAAAAAAAAAAATTGGAGTACTTACCATGTGTCAGACATAGTGCTAGGTATTCAATAAATAGTCATATATTAATTATATTTACCCAATTGAGAAATAACCCTTATAAACAGTTTTTAACAAGTTATTCTTGTGATCTTTGGCAAAGGATTCTTCCATGTGACATCAAAAGCATGAATAATGAAACAAACAAAAAGCCAATCCATTTACACTTCATATACATATACATAATATGTATACATATGTACGTGTGTATATTCATACACACACATATATGTAATTTTCATAGTTCAAAAGATAGCTAAGGGGAAGAGAAACCACAAAATGGAAAAAAATGTTTGCAAAAACTTCATATTGATGGGAAATTGTACCTGGAATATAGAAGAAATGAATAATGTAATATTAAAAGATAAATAACCCAAAATAAAATGGTCAAAGAATATGAATATGTATCTTTTCAAGCGATGACCAACAACCATTAATATTAATATTAATATTCAACATTGCATTCATTAAGGAAATCCAAAGCAGCATCACAGTAAGATATCTAAATGCACAGATACCAGGATGGCTACCTTAAATAGCCAGATAGTAACAAATGCTGGCAAGCATATGGAGAAACTGGAACCCTCACTGTTGAAAAGAATATAAAATGGAACGTTCACTCTGAAAGACTAGTATGGCCATTCTTCAAACAATTAATCATAGAGCTATATGATTTCATTCAGATCCCCAGATACATAGCCAAACACAATGAAAATGTAGGCACACACACGGCACATAAATCATTATAACCTTATCATATATAACAGTCAACTGCCCCAATCAACCCAAATATCCACCAATGGAATAAAGGATAAAAAAAATACAGTATATTCACAAAATGGTATTCTATTTGGCCATAAAACTGAATGAAGTACTCACACAGACTAACAACATAGATCAATCATGAATATCTTATGCTAACTGAAACCAAGCAGTCAAAAGGGGCAAATACATGACCTCAAGTATATGAAATGCTCAGAACAGTAAAATCTATAGCAATTGAAAGTAGATTCATGGTTGCCTAGGACTGTCTCCAGGAGAGAAACAAGTGGGAGAGAAAATGGAAGTTAAAGAGACAGGACAGGGTTTCTTTTCAGAGATGATGAAACAATCGAAAATGGTCTGTAGTAAATGGCTATATCTGTGAATACACTAAAAAGATAATAAACACACTAAAATGCAAAATATTTATATGTTAGGCATGCGTGCATATAACCATATTTTAAATGGGTGACATATATCATATGAAGTATGCCTCAGTAAAGCTGCTTTGTTCAAAATAGCATTTAAGGAACAGTTTTAAAAAAATCAGCATTTGGACTACAGCTTATTAAGAAAAACATCTTTGAAATGTCCTATTTTCTGGAGAGATCTCATTCCTTGGATTGTAAAATCTGAAATGATCATTGAATCCTATTTTAACTATTGAAAATACTCTGGGTTAATATTTAAGAATATGAAAGTCTTGAAAGTATTAAAAAATATAAACGAAAACGCCAATATGAGGAACTTGCAGAGGTAGACAACACAGTGACCATTTCTGATGTTTTAGGAGGCACTGAGTCATTGGATGGGGAGGGGGGGGGTGAGACAAAAAAGTGTTAAATAATCCATCTGAAAAGCTGAAGCCTGGAATACCTCCTCCTTTACCAGGCTTCAGAAATGCTCCAAAAACAGCATTCCTTCTTTCTCATGCACCATAAACCTTCTTTTTCAGGAGCCTAAGATAACCACCCATAGATTTACTCCAGTTAACAAATAGGAAGTATATAACAAAGGGCAAAACAAAAACAGACTTAAGGAGATATATAAAGAGCTAAACCAGTGCCCCAGCAATGGCTTCTTCGAAGTTGGACCATCACCACCAAGTATTGTTGCTTTTTCCAGGCAAACATAAGCTAAGATCCTTGAATGTATAGCTAGCGCACAGTTCATTACTGAGATGATTCAACCTGTGTCATCTCCATTCCAGAAAGACTCAGCTTCTATGTTTGGCTTATGTGATGGGCTGTCTCGGTATCGCTACTCTGTCTTATTGCAGAGCCCCTGGTCTATTCTGTCGCCACACTCCATGGTTTTCCAGACCCAAAGGATCACCAATGTCAGTGGCAAGGAAAAGCCGAGAAACATTAGGGATTTTTTTTAAAAAATCCATAATAAATCTCAGCTCCTTCCTTGGCTACTGTAAACAATCCAGTTTACCATCGATCCGGATATAGGCACCTCAATTAATACTGTGCTCCACTTTTGAAGCAAAAACAGGGTTAATTTGGGGTGACGAGGGCAACGGAAAAAAAAAACCAACCAAAAGCAAGCCTGGTTCTTTCTTCTTTCTTTCTTTTCTTTCTTTTCTTTCTTTCTTTCTTTCTTTCTTTCTATCTACCTATCTTTTTTTTTTTTTAAACAGAGACTCAGGTTTCAAAAATGACTGCTTTGGAAGCTGGAATGACCCAGATTATGGTGCTGTGGGGGGCCAGGGTGGGGGCGGCAGGTATTCATTCCTTTGCAGGGTGGCTGTGGCTTGAGGTTGGAAGAGGGAACTGGGGTGGGCATCTATGTGAAGAGAGAAAGAACTGGGAATGGTCTTTAGGTACCACCCACCTCTGCAAATGAAATCACTGCAGTGTCAACCCTGCACTGATTCCATGAATTGCCAAACAGGATGAGGTAAGGCATAAGCCCAGAGCCCCCTCCTCCCCTTTTCCCTCCTCCTGCGCACAGAAGGGCGCATCCCTCAGCGAGGTGCACCACGCAGCCCTTCGCGGGCCTGGGCTGAAGGGCTGACGTCACCTTTCTGCATTGAGCTCAAGGACTAGTAGCAGTACCAGTTAGGTGGGGAACAGGGACGCTGCCGCAGCCACCAGGTGGTAGGGGTCCTCCTCTTGGGCATTGCAGATTGAGTTCATGCAGAAAAACACAATAACCGGATGGATGGAAACAGTAAAGGATGGAAAGAAACCTGAAAGGGGTCGTAAGACCCAACCACTGAGGAAGCTCAAAGATACCCATGGCTTATGTAAGACCCTCTCCGTGCGCCTCCACGCGGTGGCAGCGCCTGTCCCGCATTCGTGCGCTTGGGAGACTGCTCGCCCTTGTCCAGTCAGGCAGAAGATTCCTGGCGACTCTCTCCCACAGCCCTGCAGGGTTGGGACTAAGTCGGGATCTTAGATCTAACCCTGCCGTCCTGCGCCCACTCCCAGCCCGCCACAGGTTAGCTCCATTAGCTCCAACAGGCACCCGAAACTAGCTGGTAAGGTAGGGAGAGAAGTCCAAAAGAGAAAACAGACAAATCCGCAACTCAACTTTCCCCAGGGGCTGACCCTGTCCTGCGAGTTTAAGAAATTAATGCATTAAAAAAAATGTTTTTTTTTAAAGAGTGGAAAATCTGCAACCGCCGCCACCACGCAGCCCACTTCAGCCTTCGTCGGGCAAACTCGAGGGTTGGAGCAGCCCAGACCTGCACCCTACCATCTCACAGCCCCGACCCAGCAGCCCGCGGCTGTCTCCCGGTCCACCGGCTAAGATCGGGTTTGGGGTTTGGGTTTTCCTTTCACCTTTCTTTCTAAGAGCATCACCACACGGTCTGATAGACCGCGGCCCGGCCAGCAGCCAGGAGCGGGCACTCACCCAGAAGACGAAGGAGTAGATGATGAGGAGGGTTTTGAGACAGGTTATCACAGGTTTGGTCTCCATTCTCCTCGATGCCATACTACAGAGCTCCGGCGGCGGCAGTGGCGGCGGGCGGCGGGCGGGCGCGCGGGAG
>BDUI01001274.1:123590-135106 GCA_002335545.1 Apodemus speciosus
GAGTTGCCTTTGAGGCAACATTTTCAGAATCACCGTTTCTTTTTTAAAAATTAAGAGACCTGAGAAGATGGCTTTATCCATACTAATGGTCATCCCACACTAGGTTGCAGCCATTCCTATTACCCTATAATTCATAGTGGTATAATTTATCTGAAGTAGAAGCTCCAACATTTTTTCCCTATCAGCTCTCTTTCAAGCCCACTTGTCTTCTTACCAGACAACTACCAAACAAACATTCTCTGGATGTATATGCCTTATACATATCCAATTCTAAGCAATCACTCTGAAGGCATATGAATCTTGGATTACTGGGGATCGTTTATTAAAACCATGTTATGTTTGCACAGAGACTAAAATATTTATAAGAAATATTATATTTCTTGGACATGAAATATACAACTKATGAAGGTTTGTGTCAGAAAATTCAACCAAAAAATGTCAGTTTCAATTGCTCAAGAGGCCATGCCATTATTAGTTACATTTATTATATTTATTCTTCTTAAATCAAACATGAACTAATGTTGGCTAACTTCAGTGTAATAGTTCCTTATATCACTGACTAACTCATTTTAATTCAGTTTTTTTTTTATTATCTTTGCTTGTAGTGTAACCAGCAAATTGACACATGAAAATAAATATAATAGATGGATGAGATACTTCAATGGGTTAAGGCACTGGCTGCTAAGCCTGATGACCCCATGGCCATGTGACCCGCACATAAGGAGAGACCAGCCTCCCATGCATTGTTCTTTGGCTTCCACACATGTGCCCTGACATGAGTGTACTACCCCCCAATAAATTAAGAAATTTAATAAAAAATGAATGTACTAAATTTCTTCAACTAGTTAAAGTAAAATGTAATTTAAACAATAAAACATATGGATGCTCTGTATGTAACATAAGCCAGAGCTCCACACTACTGAAATGTGTGAACGATTGCATTTAAGGTGGAGACTGAGCCAGTGTGACTAAAGAAGCACAGCAGAAAACTGTGATATGTAGCACCAGGTTAAATACCAATTTTAAACAATATGCATACCTATAACCTTGGGTCTAAAAGTATTTTTTTGTTAGAACGATCCCCATCTGGGAGCAAATAGCTTCTAATAATCGACATATATCATCAGAAGTGAAAGCAACATTGATTTATCAACCGTTTACATTAGAATTTTTTAAAGATTTGTTTTTATTTGACGTCAGAATTCTAACCCAATGAATTTGATGCACCACTGAAGTCAGGGTAGTAGTTTTAGATTATCAAATCACCTAGGGACCCAGCCCTGGTACTTACTAGTTTGTCTATGTGTAATGTGGGAATATTATTTTATTATTTTTATATTAAACATTGGAAGTGAAGAATTTAGAAAGATTCTGGAACCATATGTGGTGGGAATAATGTTAATTTTCATTATGACAACAATATACTACCCTCTAATTCCTGAAATTTAGATCAAAAAGAGAAATTACCTGGAATCAATCTGTTAGTAAATTAGGATGTTAGTTTAAAGGGTTTCTGGCATTTAAAGCAACAAGAATCAAGGAATCAATATGATTAAAAATACACTGTATATAATGCTCAAAATTAAACACACTGTTTAAAATACAGGAGTAAAATGGAATACAAAATATCAGAGTACCTTACATATAGTAAGATTTAATGTTATTTCATAACAGACATGATTGTTGTGAAATGATGGTGGTGAGTGTTTTTTAGTTGATATAAAACATTTTTTTGCTGTAAGTCATGATTAAAACTGTGGAATTTAAAAACTGAGAGAGAGAGAGAAACAGAGAGAGAGGAGAGAGAGAGAGAGAGAGAGAGAAAGGATGTGGGAGGATTTCTGACAAGTTGAAGAAGAGAAGACTCCAGAATCTGACATTAGGCCATGACAAGGAAGTAAGTTCTAAGGCAGGAGTCTAATTTTAGGCTAGAACAAAGAAGTAGGCTTTAGATATGAATATGACTTTGGGCTAGGACAGGGAAGTAGGCTCAGATATCTGGATCATCCCGATAAGCCCTTTTGAACAGTAATCACAGGACTTTGTTTACTGCCTTGCTTGTTCTCGGACTATATGTGTTTATTGTCTTGCTTGTTCCTCAACCTAGAACTAATCTTAATGCTTTCATGTAATTAAAATGGTATAAAAGTAGATTGGGAAAAAATAAACCTGCCTCAGCCTCAGAACTGAGGTCATGATGAAAAGAAATGGGGAGGGGGAGATGGGATATGGAGTTTTCATGGGGGGGGGTACGAGGAGATAATATTTGAAATGTGAATAAAGAAAATATCTAAATAAAAAAGAATAAAAAATGTAATGAAAATTAAAATAATGAATAAATAAAACTGATATTTTTCTTTTCATTTTACAACCAAGTAAACTGGGGTACAATAACTGAAGTAATTACCCTGGGATTACTACACCCTTCATTATTAAATGAACCCTTGGATTCATTTCGACATCCTATGCTTAAGCCTCTGGTTATAAAATACCTGCCAGTAGTCTAACTTCACTTCTACTATTTATGGTTTTGTGACTTAAGACAGTTCAGCCACTCTGGTCTTAGGTCCATCAAGGGCAATCTAGGACGAAATTGCTGAGTAGAACGGCTAGACAGAAAATGAAAGAAAATTTTCACTCCACCATTAACTGGCATTTTTATAGTGCAGATGAACGAGGATTTCTAGTTTGTAAGTCAGAAACTAGTAATGTTTCTGACTGTAACAACAAATAAAATGATGATTAGCCCCAAAGATACTTATTCTTTGAGTTAGAAATTAGTTGGTTTGTATAGTAGTATTAAACATCAGCCCATTTAACCATCAGAATGTACCACCACCGCTGTGACCAGATAGATCAAATATTTAAAAAATGTAAGGAGAAATAATTGAAAAGAATTGTGTTGTTTAAACAGAACTTTTACTAGAAACCAAAGAAAACATGTCTCAAAATGGACTAATTTAAAAACCTTATTTTTTCAACCAAAAAGCTATTTGCACATAGATGAGCTTGTCTGAAGTCGCTCAGGCAGAGTCAGGTGGATGAAGAGGGATGCATTTGGAGCAGGAGAAAACTTGATTCTGTGTGAGTGAATCAGAATTAGGGGCTTTGGTTCTCTACTTGATTGGTTTTTAGCTTGTTTTTTCTTAAAAGCCTTGAGTACTTTGAAAATTATGTCCCTCTGTGTAAAGAAACAAATGGAGATTCGTTTTCAGTGAAAACTAAAAGTTACTATTCATCACAAATAGCAGTGTAGTTTGAATCCAGAAATTATAGTGAATGGACACATGCATGCAGAAACATATGTAAGAAAAAGTATGCAAATTTGTTCATTGTAACTTCTTTTTTTTTAATGTTTATAAGCTACTCAATGGCCATCAAACTGGATATGACTTTAAGAAATTATGATACAACTACACATTAGAAAGCTATGCAGTGTTAAATCAGGCATAGTGCATCACATCATTAATCCCAGTTCTTGGGAGGCAGACTTAGATAGATTTCCGTGAGTTTGATGCTATCCTGGTCTACAGAGTGAGTTCCAGATAGCCAGGGCTGTCATACAGAGAAACTGTCTCAACACCCCCCCCAAATGTTATGCAGCTTTAGAATGATTTGGGGTGCTCTTTATATTCTGATATTATGTAAATTCTAAACTATGTTATTAAATAAAACCCAAGGTGCTATATATTGATCACATATGTTTTGTGCAAGAAAAAATTAAAAATAAATATTTACTTCCAAATCTTGGTAAGATCTAAAGCACATGTAGACATGTCCAATTCTCAAAACTAGAGACAAAATGGTTACCTCTAGGTATCGTGCCCTATTGTTATATCTTATGTGCAATGTTCTTTTTTATGGTGAATCAATGAGTTTTTTGGAAATTATTTACAGAAGTATGGCTGAGTGGCTACTTTCAGGAACATGCATGCCCACAAATGCAGCTGTATCATTGGAAACCCCATGCAATCATTGGCACCAACTCATAAAAATTACAACCTGAAGCTCTCTTCATGTCTTTCAGGAAGCTCCATATATCTGAGAAACTCCTTGGGAAAAAAATGTTAAGGTGTTCTCTCAACCACAGAGATTTAAGGTGTATTTCATGAAAGTCAGCATGTAAGTATCCATTATCTAGACATCTGCTATTTGTTGTAGCACCAGATTTAAAGCATTGTATAATTTTTTTAATGATATGAAGCTATATGATCATGGTAATACAAAATTCATATTCTTTAGTGAAACCATGTCAGGGAATGTTATATGTTGTGCCATGTCTTTGCACGGCTTGACCAGGGAGGGTGAAGGAGCAAAGAAATAACAAACTGGGACACAGAAAATCTGTGATAGGGTGATTTAGGCTCTGTGATGGAGAACACCAAGTCCCCCAGAACCTCAGTGTGTTTATCTTATACAGTTGAAAGGGAGATGGACCTATTGCATACAGCTAAACATAGAGATGGACAAATAAGCAAGAAGGCGGAGATTGTTTACAGATAAACTGGGAGGCAGGTTTAGCTAATTTCAGTCAGAACATGTGTAGTTTGTTTTGAATTCACTATTTTTTTTAACCCACCATGATGACACAGCTAGAAACTGAGACAAAGCAAATTTCTTTTTCATGTTTTGTAACATAATTTTTCCCTCTGATATCAGAAAATGGACTTGACGTAATCAGCAGATAATCATTCTGTGTTGCTTACCTCTTAGGTTCTTGGTTATTTCATCTAGTAAAGTACAAATGTACTGTTTTTTTTCTCTATGTTCCTTGCCACACCTAGCACAGGCATCCATTTCATCAATGTACCATAAATGCTTGCTGAATTGAACCACCTGCTTCATTTCACAGTGATGAAGCCATCCAGTTAGAGACAAAGTGTTAAAAATGACTTACGTTCCAGATGTAAAATTAAAATCGAGAGCTACTACTTTCCTCTTGAGATGAGGAATGCTTGTCTAGAATGGTTTATAATCTTATAAAATAGATTCTTGTGTTTTGATTTCCAATTCTTTGCTAAGGCAAAACATTTTCATTGCAACTGGAATTAAAATCAGTGGTAGACATGCATCAAATGCCTGTTTTTCCAGATGTTGCTTAATTTATTGGATATTATTTCTTTATTTGTCCCCATGACTTAAGTATATGGTCAAGATGTAATTTCAGAAGATTTCTAAAAATAGTGATCAACTCTGTAATGATATATTGGTTTTATTTTTGTTTATGTGATGTGTGTACATGTGAAGTTGCACATGCATATGGATGTTCCCAGATGCTAGAAGAAGGAACTGGGTACTCTGGAGAGAGGTATAAGCTTCCTGCCATCCGTGCTGGGTTTCAAACTCCAGTCCTCTGGAAGAACAGTAAGCTCTTTTAACTGCTAAGCTATATCTCCAGCCCCCAAATTAGTAAAACTTGTTGGCAAACTTCAACTGTCCTTTCAACTTCAAACTTTAAAAACACCTCTACCGATCCACACCTTCTCATCCATGCCAATCTGTCTCAATTTGCTATATTCCATGAGCAAAGCCAATTAATTGGTGGTAATTATGTGACTGAAAGCATAAAATTTATGCTGCAGCCTGAGAGCAGTTTTATAGACTAGGAGAAAGGGGAATGGCAATGGGATATGGGTAGCTCGGGGCTGTAATTCCAGCACTTGGAAGGCTGAGACAGGGGGGATCACTGCAATTGTGAAGTCAGTTTAAGGATTGCAGTGAGTTTCAGGATTTTTTAAGCTACAGAGATCTTGGATCAACAAGAAAGAAAGGAGAGGCAGAGAGCCACACACAGAGAGATACAGAGAGACAGAGAGAGAGGGAGAGAGGAGTCTTACTGAAGTGACACCAATAACAAAAGAGAGTAAGAGTCCCTCTGCATCTTGTCCCCGGTGTTATATTTATGAGTAAAATAAACATAGTTTTCAGACAATAAAATACTTAAGGCAGATGTCTAAACACCAATCCATAACCAGGATCACAAAGCCCCCACATCTGAGTCCAACATGCCAAATTTCAAGTAAAAAAAAAAAATCACCAATAGCAGTGCTGGAAGTTACTGTCAAAACTGCCTAGATCCTGTGAATGAGATGCCCTCCTCTGTAAGACTCATGATAATGACAGCAGCTTCCTGGGGATTACTAAGCTGAGTTCCTGCCATTCACGATATTGGCACTGTGAGCTTCCTCGAGCAATTACTGGCAATAATTCGTCAAGTCTGTTTTAAGGGATAATTTTGAGTTATGCTCCTGGAAGTTTAGTTTCAAAGCCCAATTTTCCAGCCCACTGAGTAATCATGAGAACTATCTATGAATTACTTTTCTCCTTAATAATCAATCTAATCAAAAAAATTGAAGGCAGAGGTGGTCGCAAACAACAGATCCCAAGTAAAATAGAAGAGAATCTCATATTATCTCTTCTAATTCCTGTTAATGCCTCTAAAATTTCAAGTGGTACAGAAGCAGTACAAAACAAGCATCAGCTAACGGGACAGCAATTAAATTATTATCTATGCCCTATAGAAATAGTGTTTGTTTGGAGTAGAGTTCAAAAGAATAATATGTGGGTTAGCCAGATTTTCATCTCTGGGAAAAAAAAAGCCTGAGATAATCACTTAAAGGAGGAAGGATCTAGTTTGGCTGATGTTTCCAGAGGTGTTAACCATGGTCAGTTGGAGACGTCGATTCCAAGTCTGTGGGAGACAGAGCACATAGCCAGAGTGTGGTAAAAAAGACCTGCTCACTTCCTGGCTGCTGGGAAGAAGAAAGAGTCAGAAAAGAGCTTGGAAAAATATATTCTCCAAGGACACACTTGTGTCCTACTTCTGCCAAACATTTCCCACCTCCAAGAGTGTCTGCCACTTCCCAGTAATGCGCTCACATTATTAATATGCCAGTAGATTAACCAACTGATTTAATCAGAGCCCTTATGATTCAGTTACTTCCCAAGAACTTGGCCAATAACCACGTCTTTGACATATGAGCTTTTCGGGGAGACACTTCATACCCAAACCATAAGATTATGAAAAGTTTAAAGAATTGAACATTTGGAGTATAATTTAGTTCCTTTTAGGTGAACTTGGTGTGATGGACAGTTTTATGTCAAGTTGATGCAAGTTAAAGTCTTCTGAGAAAAGGACCTTTCAGTTGAGAAAATGCCTCCAGAGGATTGGTCTATAGGCAAGCCTGTAAGGCATTTTTTTAATTAGTTAGCTATGGGGAAGGACTCATCCCATTGTGGGTAGTGCCATCCCTGGGCTGGTGGTCCTGGGTTCTGTAAGAAAGCAAGCTGATCAAGCCACAGGAAGTAACCTAGTAAGTAACACCCATCCAGAGCCTCTGCACCAGGTCCTGCCTCCAGGTTCCTGTCCTGTTGTTCTATGTGATTTCCTTCACTGATGAACAATGAGATAGAAGCTTAAGCCCAATCAATTCTTTCTTCCCCAAGTTTCTTTGGTTATGATGTTTTATCACAGCAGTATTAACACTAGCTAAGACACTTAGACATTCAAATAAAACCTTTTTTTTTAGATTTCTTTATTTATTTCATTTATATGTCTCTGTCTTCAGACACACCAGAAGAGAATATCGGATCCCATTACAGATGGTTGTGAGCCACCATGTGGTTGCTGGGAATTGAACTCAGGACCTCTGGAAGAGCAGTCAATGCTTCTAACTGCTGGGCCATCTCTTCAGCCCCCAACCTAAAACTCTTAATGTATTTTCACAAGATAAAAACAAGCTATTGGGGTTCCATGCTTTTCCTCAAAGAATTTTATCCCTCATGACCACTGAAGTCAGACAGCATTAAGTCACAGCCTCGAGATACATAGAATTGTGGCTAGAAAGAGATGGCTCAGTGATTAAGAATGCCTTCCATTCTTCGAAAGGACCCAAGCTTGACCCCCTTGCGCCCATGTGAAGTGGCTCACCACTAATAGTAACTCCAGCTTCAAAGGATCTAAGGGTTTCTTCTGTCCTCCACAGGCAACCCCTAACCCACACTCAGGTATACACAAACATGTAATTCAAAATAAAACAAAATCTTAAAAGGTCACAATATATGATGTAGTTGGGAATTATAAATTAACTAAATGATCCTCATCTAGTGGTAACTTTGCCCAGAAGAGGTATTTGGCTTTCAGTCATTGCAAGAGAGCATAAACCTGGTACCTGGTGGATAAAGAACACAGATGCTGATAAGCATCACTCTATGTGTGGGCGAGTTGCTCTGTTATCAAAAGAACCTAACCCAAAGTATCAATAGTGCTGGGGTAAATCTGGGTTTATAAATTATATGCTGAAAACTATGGCCTCTAAGCCTTGTTGTGTGATATGTGGAACAAAGTTCAGTGAACATTGTCTTGAACAATATTTAAATAATTACTTGGCCACATGGACATATTTTAAGCTTTGTGGGCCATATAAGTTAAGAAACTTATACCCGATGACAACAGCTTAACAAATACATGTTCAGAAGGTGGATTTAGAGGTTACTCAGTGATAAAAAAAAAAAGAAATAGAAATTTGTTTTGGTTTGATTTTTTTTTTTGAGACAGGGTCTTGTGATGCCTGGCATGGCCTAGAACTTGCTAGGTAGCCTAGGATAGCATGGAACTTTCTATCCTCCTGCTTCAGTCTCCCAAGTGCTATGCTGAGATTATAGATGTGTACCCCAAGTCCAATTTAGAATATAGCTTCCAAGTTAGGGAAAGTGGTCATTTTAAAAAAATTCTGTTTTTTATTACAAACTTTTAATGTGCATATATTTTGCACATGAGCGGAAGAACACCACAAAACAATAGATAAATTGATTTTTATATTAGTTCTATTAGAGCCTTCAAACAAGGAAGACATTTGTTAATTCCAACGACTTCATTTTATTTGTACACAATTCATAGACTCACCATGGAGTTATTAAAAGTTCATCTGCCAAAGCACACAATATTACTATTACTCTTATCAAAAATCCGATTGAAAGGATTCAGTTGTTTTGTGATATCACATGAGAATAACTTTTGTGCAGCTTAGTGCCATGGGAAAACAGAGGCTTTTTTCATTTTTACTGGATGAAGATGTATATACAGCAGATGAATATTTGGAATAAGCATATGCGATTTAAAAACTGATTTCCAAAAAGCTATGTTATTATAGCCATCGAAATAGAAACCTTTACAAAGACTACGTACATAAAAATTAGACAAAATAATAAAAACTTTTGTGGTATTGAATACAGTAATATGTATTTTCTTTGAAACCTGGGAAAGCTGCATATGGGGCGGACTGGAGAATTTCAAAATTCAACCCGAGGCATGTAACAATTTTCACATTTGCATCTGGCCCTCGTTCTTCCCTGGAAGGGTACAGTGGGCAGCAGCTGGTTATTTTATATACAAGTCAAATATTTCCTGTGGCAGCATGTAAGTAAACCAAAAGTTGAATAGCTCTATTTTCCGGGGATCCTGATGGGCCTTATGTGTATCTTCAGATAACGGGTGTTTTCCAGTGCTTTATGCAAGAAGCCGACCTCGCCCCTTACCTTTTGTAAGTGAAAAAAAATGTAGCATCGAATGATGTACTTAAATATCTGCTCTAGGCTTTTTGCTGACATCCACAGAAAATGCAGGGACTATTAAGAAATACAGTGTAAGACAGAAGAGGTCACTAATGAGGAAATGAATTGATATGTCCTCTCTGCTGCTCTGAGATGTTGTTGAGATGAAGTTCATAATGAGATCATTGAAAAGGTCACTGGACTCCAAATACAAAGGCACTCTAGAAGCTAATAAGGAGAAAAGAGCATTTTGTAGCCCTCTGCTCTTCTGCCCTGCTGTTCTCTTTGGTCAGTTTTTTGTGATTTTTTTCAGCTGCCCAGTACCCACTGCCACTTCCCTAGAGTATCCCAAGTTTCCTTGGGAACCACCTCTCTCTCATTAGAGCAGTCTCATTAGAATAATCCTAATGCTAGTTTCCTGTCTGATCTCATGGAAGCCAAAGGCAACTTGTCTTTCCTTGCCTTTCCCACTTTGAAAGCCTGACAAGAGGAGTTGGAATCTGGAGCAATTGGAATCTGGAGCAATTGGAATCTGGTTTGCAACTGGTGCAAACAAACAATATGAGGACAGCACACTCAGTAGTTGTTTCCTGCTTTAAGTGGGTGGCCATGAATTCTGCACTTTAGGGCTATAGCGTTACTTTCTTCAACAGAAGCTAGGCCTGATACACTGGTTAGTTTTTTACAACAAGCCAGAAGAGGTAACCTCAATTGAGAAAAATACCTCCAAAAGTTTGGGCTAGAAAAAGACAAGCCAACAGGGCATTTTCTTAATTAGTGGTCGATGGAGGAGGGCCCAGCCCATTGTGGGTGGTACTGCCCCAGGGCTGGTGGTCCTGGATTCTGTAAGAGAGCAGGCTGAGTAAGCCATGCGGGGTATTCATTCTTGTCCTCTGCATCAGCTCCTGCCAACAGTTTCCTGCCCTGACCTCCTGCAGTGATGGACTATGATGTGGAACTGTAAGCTGAAAGAAACCATTTTGTTTCTGGATGTGCCATTTTATCAAAGAAATAGGAAAGACAGGCTATGAATTTGAGGGATGGTGGGGTGGGGTATATGGGGCCATTTGAAGGGAGGAGAGGGAAGGAAGACCTGTTGTAATTATAATCTCAAAAATAAAATGGCAAATAGAAACCTTTGAGTAATTTATCTTTACTAAGATGTGACTTCCTTAAAGATTAAACTAGATGGACTGGAAAGGTCCCTTACCTTACAGGGACATAGGAGAAAGCATTGCTAAAGAAGGGCATGTCACCTAGGGATCCCTTTTAGCAAGTAAATGGGAGAAAAATATTTTGCCTAACTGAAGATAGGCAGTTAGAAAATTGTGTGTTTTAGTAAGGTTTCTAATTCTTCGATAGTTGTTTTTGCATGCATGAGGGCATGTGTGTGATAGCGTGCAATGCCTCTCTGTGTAATAGAAATGTTCAGGAAACAGAACAGATTTTCCCTTCGGGGTATTATGTGCTCAATATTTGTGATTTCTGTATGTATCTGGCCCTGTATATATACCTACGGGCATCATGGAGACACTAAGGCTGGTATTGATTCCTTGTATGAAGCTGGAAGATTGATTTGACCAAACAACCCTTGTCTGCTTTTTTTTTTCCCCTGTCAAAATCTAGATATTAGGGTTGGAGAGATGGCTCAGTGGTTAAGAGGTCCTGAGTTCAATTCCCAGAAAACACACAGTGGCTCACAACCATCTATAATGGGATCTGATGCCCTCTTCTGGTGTGTCTGAAGACAGCTACAGTGTACTCCTACACACACACACGCACACACACACACACACACACACACACACTAGATCTTTTTTAAAAAATCTAGATATTGTGCCGGGTGGTGGTGGCGCACACCTTTAATCCCAGCACTTGGGAAACAGAGGCAGGTGGATTTCTGAGTTCGAGGCCAGCCTGGTCTACAGAGTGAGTTCCAGGACAGCCAGGACTACACAGAGAAA
>BDUI01001274.1:151292-177594 GCA_002335545.1 Apodemus speciosus
GTCTGTTAGTGGTCCATGTGCTTCTGAAATATACCTCCTGTCTCTGGTTATACAACATGGTGAAAGAATGCCAAAGCTTGGCAGCTAACTGATGGGAAAAAATAGCCTTTCTCTCTCCTCCACTTCAGCTTGCAGCATATGCTCCTAGACTATCACAAGCAGAAAGACAACCTGAGTGTCATCATATACTCGAACAAGACCTCACCTTAATCCTGCCTAGCTGCATCCGAAGGTGCCAGAGAACAGGTCAAGAAGAAGGTGTTTTTCAAGCAGGATGTGGAATCTAAACTAGTAATTTCAGTGTGCCTATAGACTGGAACACTGGTTAGCTACTCGTCATCACTATGGCTTTTATTACCATGGCTACACTTCCCTGACCCTGTGACCAAGAGCATTCCCTGGCTTCGTGATGCTTTTTTTCAGTTGAAAACCATACAAAAAATTCGGAGCCCTAGTATTCAGAGGGATTTGTGTGCAGAACCTAATTCTCATACAAAATAAATAAGAACCACTTCCTCTTTTAAATACTGCCAACTTGTTTATTTCAAGGGGCAATTATACTCTGCCAAAATCACACTGATAAATAGTCTCCCTGTATTTGAATTTGAATATCAGGCCCTCAAGAGAGTTAGACTCAGAAAGAACTCAGTGCTAGCTTACTTTTCTGGACTCAAGTGACATGTAAAATTTGCATCTTAATAAAGAGATTTTCTTTCTATTTGGGGCTGAAAGAGAAAATAATGATGAAAGGGAGTTAAGCCTTACCTTCCCAATTAAGGAGTCCCAAAGGATCAGACTTGCTAATAGAAACCCAATTTAAACACATTTTTGGAAGATTTTGTGAGAACTTGTAAATATCCAGATCTGGTACTGGATCGTCAGCTTTTCATGTATTTTCTTAAGTTTACAATTATATTTTTGTTCCATGTTGCATATCAAATAAGGCTGGTTAATCAAATCTTTAGCAATCAGCAAAACACTTTCGAACGTGAAATGGCTTCACAACTCCTTGTCGGTTCACGAGTCCTAGCCCCTAGTTTCAACAGAGAAGGCTGTGATGAATCGGAGAATCTGCACAGCTTCGTTTGTGTCTGAAGATCGGAGAATGCTGCACTTAGTAAGTTCACAGCCTCACTGCCAACAGGCAGGAACCTGCCAGGTTGAGAGGGTACAGCCATCTGGAACAGCAGAGAACAGGGTGAGGAAAGCTTTTTCAATTTGCAGAGAAAGCAATTACTCCATAAAATGAGCGAGATGGGACCGAAAAATGAATGCCCTGTCTACCCACCTGCTGTTCTTGATCTAGAAATAATTCAGGCCTTTGGTTATTTGCAGGGAGCTTTGGGAAAGGAACACATTTCATAAATCCCCATGGCTACAGAGATTGCTGCAACGGTTATCATCCCGCCCAACACCCCTGGATTCCTGCGGACTGTTACATGGCTCAGCTGACTCTGAGTCACCAGCACCTGCTGCTATGAAGAACCTTGGTGCCCTCACTGCTGATAAGCCCAGGGTTAGAGATGCCGCCAGGAAGAGGAAATGGCTGCCTTGGGCTCATTGCAGGTATTAACACTCCCAGATTTACCTCTGTTGCAAGTCAGAAGACTGGGATAAGCAAAAGTTAACCCATTACTAATCCTTTAACCCATTATGCTACGCATCTGAATACACTGGAAAGAGCCTTTTCTTGGATTTACTTCTAGGATTCCAAGACCATTTCCAGGGGTCTTCACAAGTGTCAAAGCCATAAACACTCAACTAAACTAGCTAAACTGAGTGTTTTAATTTTGTTTCTCTGGGAAACTGACCTCAGAGCAAGAGCTAGAACTGGGGTTTGGAGGGATGTGAATCAAGGAACACCACTGGGTGAGGTGGGAAATTAGGAAAGAAAAGGAAAGTAGGAAGGGGTGTTTTCCGGTGAGATACTACTGTAGAATCTAAAGAGAAACCTTGAGCAATAGTGCAGATCAAGGACTTGTGAACTAAGTCAATGGGCCAAATCCACCCTGGTTGCATGTAGTTTATTCAATATCATAGTAGTCAGCTAATTAGTACTGTAATGAAATATCCGAGATGATGATAGTTAATTAATAATTACAGGTTTAATTTTGGTTCAAAACATCAAACCACCCCACTGTTCTTAATCTCCGGTAAGATAGTATATATTAAGATTTATTTCTTTATTTTATGTATATGAGTACACTGTAGCTTTCTTCAGACATACCAGAAGAGGGCATCGGATCCCTCTACAGATTATTATGAGCCTCTATGTTGTGGTTGCTGGGAATTGAACTCAGGACCTCTGGAAGAACAATCAGTGTTCTTAACTACTGAGCAATCTCTCCAACCGCATAAGGCAGCATATTAAGGCAGGATTCCATGGTAGAGGAAACTCACCTCATGAGGTAGGGAGCAAAGAGAAAGGGTTCATGCTGGGATCCCACAGTTCCCACTGTAGGCAGAAATGACTTCTTAAGTGTCTCACTAAAGTGTGTACCACCTTTCATCAGTACCACCGTGGGAGTACAACCTTTAATACGTCATCTTTTGAAGAACACTTTAACACTGAAACTAAATCCATAGGATGAAAATGCTTTTTAGTGTCAAGAGGAACTCTTTTGGAACATATACAATTAAATGAGTCAAACTTTAGTGTCCACAAATAATTTTAATGGAACCTAGCCACATTAATTCACTTACATAATGTTTGTGATCCCCTTCACACTTAAACACAGAGATGAATGTTTTCATGGAGACCATGTGGCCTACATTGCCTAAAATATTTAGAACTTAGCTAACATATGATGTAGAAGATGTACTGCAGAATGATATGAAAATACTTCCCCACCAATTTCTAACACTGCATGAGGAATCACTGTTGCTGCTCTGGTGTGGGTTTTAATTTCCCAGCTCTTCTAGACTGTCCAGTTTGAAATGCAGAATGCTCGGGTATTGGGCACTTCTGTGGAAATTCATTTCTAACCCATCCTGAGGCATAATTTTATATTTCCATAAATAAATAAGAAAGCATACAGTTTACAAATTATTCGTTTTCCAAGTTCCTGAGAAAACTCAGTTGTACTCTGGGCCCAAGAGCATAGAATAAAATAAATATTTCTGCCTGTTTTTCAAATGTGGTTTGAAACAAGTAATATTAACAAGTTACATAAAGGTTAAACATACAGAGTCTATATATGTTGCAGGGTCGGGGAATGACATGCCTTTCCTACTTGACATTATCTATGGTAATGTGGATCTTAGGAATGTCTTTTTACTTCACATAACTTTACTGTGATGGCTAATCTTGGTTGTCAGCTTGACATACCTTGGAAGAGGGAAACTCAACTGAGAAATTGCCTCTGAAGGGCAATCTTTTAATTGCCAACTGATGTAGATGGGCACAGATCACTGTGGGCGGTGCTATCCCTAGGCATATGGGCCTGGGCAGTACAAGAAATTTATCTAATAATTAAGCCAGAAGAAGCAAGCCAGTTAATGATGTTCCTCCATGGTCTCTGCTTCACTTCCTGCTTTGGTTCTGCCATACTTTGCCTGTAACCTGTACATTAAAGCCTTCCCTCCCCAAGTTGCGTTTGGTCAGCGTTTTACTGCAGCAACAGAGAGGCAAACTAAGATATTCACAATGCAGATTATAAGATATTTCAGTTAAAATGTTATTAAAATCCAACTGTATATAAAATTTCATACAATTGTAGTTAATAATATGTTGCTTGTAAATAGCTGAAATTAATGAAGAATAAAAGGAAGATGGTCTGAATAACTAGGATAAAATTCACAGTCACCAAACACAAACTTTTTTGGTAGCAGATTCTGGACACTACTTATTCCCAAGACATATATTCCTCGTTGTTTTTTTTTTTTTTCCTTTATAAGGAGGCTTTATTGTTAATTATTTACCTTAATAGTCTCAGAAAGTAGAACAGATTAGCTCAGTCCAACATGATTTGCAGTTGGCAAAATCTAGTGAAGCAAGTGTTCTGATTGCTAAGGATTTAATTTGGGTGTGTTTAATATTTAGCCATCTAACACTTTGAACATAATCCAGCACAATGCCACACCTACCGCCCTTCATTACAGAAATATCTTCATTAAATAGGATTCCCAGAGGACAGGTTCCCTGGAGCATAACCATAAGGACAGTGCACAAAAAGAAAAAAATCTGAAAATAAAACTCTGTATGATAAATTACTAATCTAAGGAAACAAAACCTTCCAATATATTAAGGAATAAATCCAGTTACAAATGCACTGGTAGGTCTGTGAGGAGGCTCTGGCGGAGTACTGAGAATGGCCAGTCATCTACAAGATACACAAGCAGGAAGGGTGTACCTGGCCCAGCTCTGTATGAACACTTAAAAAATTAATTTGAGTCAATCCAACCTTACATCAAAACCTAGCTAAATGTCCAAAGGATACTCTACTTTCTCTAAAAATGAGAATGGCAGTACTGCTTTAAACCCAAGGTAAGCAATTGGTAAAATATTAAATTCAAAGCAAATGTCATTTCTCATTCAGGAATTAGTCATSCAACCTAAACACAGTTGTTTACTCCAATAACATTAAAGGTTCTTGTGTTATAGATGTGACCTCCCAATCTAACATTATATTGCTAGAAAAAGAAAGTCTCTTTGTCCAAGCCCAGACCCACAGTTAGATCAAATTGTACACTTTAGTGATCTTGCTCATAACCTCATTATTTCATGCTACACACTCTAAAGAATGCTTAAATTGAAAGCAGCCAAATTACATCATGCCTACATGAACTTCCCTGATGATCTGAAGGTCAACCTTCCTGTCCTGGAATGTGCCCAAAGACATATGTGCCTTCTATGCAAAGATCTTCTTGTTTTCCAGTTTTAGGAAGAGGATTGTTGATGATATTAGGGCAGGAGAATAGTCATTGTATTTGTCCTAGCCAGTTTCTGATTTTCTGGATTGTCATGTTGTTCCAAGTCCAACACCATTTTGTTCCAATTATTTAAGGTAGTCCCATAATTCCTCTCATTCATTCAGTTATTTTCTCTCTTTTGATAAATCTTTGGGTTTCAATGTGTTACTTTCGCCTCACCTCTATCATACTCTCTCTCTCTCTCTCTCTCTCTCTCTCTCTCTCTCTCTGTGTGTGTGTGTGTGTGTGTCTCACTTAAGCATAGCAGGCAAGAAATGTATGCACTATAATAGGGTCTCTCATTATAACAGCTATCAGAGCTGTTGCAACATAAGAGCTTTTTATAACTTTAAGTGGTATTGACTCCAGACTTCAAACATTCTGGGTTGAATTCCCTGAAAGATTGCAACTTGATTTTATAACCAAGACTTACTTAGTGAACCTTGAATACTCAGCTGCTGAGTATGTCTGGCTGACAAAAGAAATAGCTGTTTCTAAAGACAGCAGACTAGAGTTCCAGGTAAAGCATAGATAGGCAATGTAGCTTTGTGATGAATGACATAGCTTTGGGAATGTATTATGATGGTAGTTCAACTGTGTGCTGTGAAATTATTTTTATAACCAATATTAGAGGAATACTATCTGTGTCTTCTTTTAAGCTAAGCAGTGTGGTACATGTCAATAATAATGCCAGTTTTGTTTCCATTCTGTGTATTTTCTTTCCATTAGTATATTTTCTTTTCCTCTTCTATTGACTCTTTGTCTTGAATGAATACTAGTTGCTATGGCTATATTCTTGAGAAGAGCCTAACATACAATATACCAAATTTTATTGATACCCATGAGATCTTATATGCCTCAAAATATCAAAATATAACATTTTAAAATTAAGGTTAATTACTAATCTTCCTTAGGTTGCTATTTTGGCAGGAATAGAAAATACACAGTAAATGTGTTTTAATCCTCCAGCCTGAGCAAGACAGGCATTACTAGCCATCCATATATCTCTGTATGCAGACTCAGAATATTCATTAACATGAAGTTCAGGAAACCTTTAAGAATATGAAACCTAGTGAAATTTGTTTGACATTCTTGTAAGATTAGGCCAAGATTCCCATTTTTAGGAATTAATATTGAGAAAATTATTTTTGATATAGGTTTGATCTAGTTTTAATTTGGAAGGGATGAAGACAAAGAAAATGAGAGCAAATAGACCATTACTCATATAAAGAATGCTTTGCTCTTTTTTTTTCTGAGAAGACTGCTTACTGGATTTAATTTCTTTTCTAGCAGATGGAGTTTAGCATTTAAACACAATCACTTGGGTTTGAAAAGTCCTCTCATGGGTAATTTAGCTCATCTCTTAGCAGTAACACAAGGTAAATCTCATTATTTTTCTTAAATCCTGTCTTAAAGATGAATGAGCATCTAATGAGTCTTTAAATGGTGGTATTACTAACTACTCTGGTAATTTGTCTCATAATTTCTTTATTCTAATAGCTTCATAACTTCCATATACTAATTGCTACCAATTCTCTGATATTTATCTAATATTCCCCCTCAGCACCACAAGTCCATTGTTGCATCCTCTATACCTACCAATTAAACATTTCAACTTCACTGGTTCCTATTTTGAATCTCACCTTTCCTAACAACAAATGTTTGGGGGATGGTGAGGAGTCATACCTCTGGCCCTCTAGATTTTCAGTGTCACTTTGGGTAGGCCTTGGCATTGTTTGGTTGACTGTAGCTAGGGCTGTTTTGTAGCCCTTTTGTAGCTGTGGCTGGATCAGGCAGGAATCGCTACAGTGTTATACTCTATGGTTCAATTCTAACATGTAAACAAGAGAAACTACAACACTTTCTTACCTACTTGGTTCTTCCCACCCATAGATCAAGTAGGAAATTATCTTTATGGTATGATTTGAGTGAGTAGCTTTTCTAATCAAAACAGTCTTCCTATCTCAATTTAAATGCTGAAAATCCAATCATGAAACAGTCTTTCCCCTTGCTTAGTTATAAAAATAAGCCAAGACTCATGGATGCTAATGGGTCAAAAGTGTTAACCCACTGTCAGACATTCTTTAGTATGAGTTATATTCATTTCAATCAACTTTCTCTCCAGATAAGCAAACATTAGCATTACACTGGTGTCCTGGAAAGTGATGTTGAAATAAGAGAAAGAACAAAATTGAATTACAAAAAGCATACAAATAAAGGTTTGCCCGCTTCTCCATGTGGTTGGTAATAAGACAGCATGAGATCAGTTCTCATGCACATAAAAATACAGACTTTCCTATTGTATTTCTTCAAGGCTAAATTCTAAATCAATATCCTTCCTACTTATTAAGTGTGCTTTATTCATTAATCCAATATCTGGCTGTCTGAGATTCCAAAGATTACATTCTTGCTATGTTATTGCTAGTGCATGGGGGATGATCTTCTTTCTTCCTTCCTTTTCTCTTTCCAACAAAGCTCATCTTCTCCTTAAGGTCAAAATTATTACATATCCTCATAAAACTTTAGTTCAGACCTCAAGCCGTACCCTCTATTTCTCTGGTAAAAATTACTCCAAGGCATGGAAATGAAGAAAAAACTGGAGCTATGTTCACCTAACAGGCACTATTATGTGCCAGATATTGTGCTCTGTGCATTCCATAGAGTGTCTCATCTTAGAATGTACAACATGAACAGTCATAGAAGGTAGGTGTGACTCAAATCTTAATGGAAGAGGGCTGATGAGATGGCTGAGCAACCAAAAGCATTTGCCATGCAAACCTCACAGTATGAGTTTAGTCCCAAGAACCCTTGTAAACATGGAATAATAACAATACAAGTTGTCTTCTGACCCCCACAATCATACCATAGTGTGTGTGTACGTGTGCACGTGCATGAGCACATGTGCACCTGCACATGTATGTGTGTGCATATACTACTGATATTTTAAATTAATGAAATAAAAATATAACAAAACATATTGGTATAGGAAACAAATCTTCCAGGAAAACTGTTGAGCACCTAGTAGAGAACATTAAAGGGTGGATGCAGCTATCTTTTGCTACTTTGTGAGTTCATTCTTCTACCCTTCTCCACCTCTTTTCTTCCACCCTTTCAAACCCGTAACAATAGATAGGAGAGAAAAAAAAGAATAGAGGGGAGAGGAAAGAACTATCTGAATAAACTCAGGGGTTGGAATGAGGTGACATTATCCTTACACTACTTCCTGAGGATTAGGGGTGTTGAATTTCTTGGGGCATGCCTCATCTTCACCTTTAGAATACCTAATTTCTTCTTGTTGTTGTTTCTTCTTTGGGCATGACTACTTAACAAACAGCAACCAATAACCAACAAAAACCTACCAACCTTCTCAAGGCCCTAGAAATTATATACCCTTTGAAAAGTCCCCAGAATTCCAAATGTCACAAAATTCCAGAATCTATCTGCAACTAGCAAAATCACACTTCTGCTAGAGCAGGAGGCAAATCATAATCACCTGCTGTGAACAATCTGAAGCAGCCCCATAGCTCACACCTAAAATAAATTGAAAACATTCTTAGAACATTTCTGCATTTTTAACGAAACCACAATTCCTAAATTGTCACTATGAGAGGATATTATGCTTTGTGATCTTAAAGTAAATCATTATACTAGAGCAGTCTGGAAAATCCTATTACCAAACATTTGAACATTTCACAAAATATTTCAGGTAGTGAAATAGGTAGGATAAGGTAAATTTTTTTCTGGAAAACATAATGCAAGCAGAAGAATAATTAAACAATTAATGACAAATATCTCAATTCCAGTGTGGTGGCTTACATTTGAAATCACAACAACTGAGAAGACTTATTTTTATATGATACTACTCCTTGAGAAACATGAACAAACATCTACTTACTCCAGATAGAATACCAATCAGTAAGTTCAATTTGAAGAACCAATGAGTTTATTGGCATTACTTACAGGAATATGGGTGAAGAGTTAGTTACAGGAGCAGAAATGACTCAATGACAGTTAAATCAACAAAATAGCACCTTAGCATGAGTGACAAACCATAAAAGCAGAAATCCTGGAACATATTACAACCTGAGGGAAGCTTGCCAGGATTTTCCAAGCATTTCAGTTGTTCTGAGCCTCTTCTAAGGCAGCTTGGCTGGATATTGAGTCTTTCAGGTAGCTTGGCTTGTCTGAGTGTCACTCAACTGATATGCTTGAGGAGAGAGAGAGGATCCTAGTGAATCCAATTAGTTTTAGGGACTTTCTTAAGCTGTTGAATTGTTTACTTCCCGAGTTTAAGAAATTTCTCTGCAGAATCAAACATTTCATATACATTTAGAATAATATGATGCTTCCCTGTAAACATCCTGTCTTAAAATGCCTTGTTATTTTTACAAATGCCCTATTTCCTAACCTTCTAAGATGGAAGGTTTAATCTTTGACATTACACAACACTGGAGTAGAGGATTGTCATGTTTTTGAGGAAAACATATGCTAAAAAAGGAGTACTAACTACATCAGCCTGAGCTACAGAGTGAGAACTTGTCTAAAAAAAGAATGAAGAAAGATAAAAGGAAACCTCATCAGAAAATGTCACTGGTTTGACTTTCAGTCACCAAATATGATTTAAGTAATTGTGTGTATGCAATAACAATTAATGATAAAAGGAGATATAAATCTGAAAGAGATTAAGGGGGAGGATATGGGAGGATTTGGAGGGACAAAAAGGAAGTGGAAATTATTTAATTATTTTCTAATCTCAAAAAGTAAAAGAAATGATTTAAAAAATAAATCCAAGTAGAAAGAATATAGTATCTGTCAAGATACTGACTTCTCTTTCATTTCTAATACTCACCTGAAATATCAGAATGTTATTTTCCAGTAATATTTCTCTCAGAAAATGTCTGTATGTTGACAACAAAGTCTCTTTGTTCAGCTTCATCTGAGGAGATCTGTTTTTCCCTTAAGGATTTGGGTTGACAGTTCTTTTTCCCAGAACTTTTGTGATTTGTGTGAATTCTAATGAGAAATATTTCTCATATTCAAATTACTATCCTCCTGTAGTCACTATATTATTTATCTGGTTGTTTAATGTTTTCTTTTGCCTTTAGTTTTTAGTAGATTGATGCTGGTTCATCTAGGTATGGGTTTCTTTGAGTTGATCCTATTTGAGGTTGCTATTGGTTAATCAACTATTTTGTTATATATTTTATAAGAGCTGCTTTTTCCCATTGAGCCCATATTAGGAGTTTTAAATGTTGGTTAATTTTCACTTTTTAAAATATCCAGTTGATTCCCCTAGGCACATGCTATTTCTTCGCTGACATTGTCTCTTTTCATTTACTTCAAGAATCTTTTCTGTTCCTTCTAAGATTACTTTTATAATTTTTATTACATTTTAATTTATTTGGAAGTCAGCCCCATATTTCCACATAGGGATCTCAGTGACTGAATCTGAGTCATCAGGCTTAGTGTAGGTATCATTATCTTCTGATCCATCTTGCCAGCCCATTCTGGGAATATTTAAATAATAGGTGCTTTAAAGTCTTTGATATCTGCACCATCTTTGTCATTTTCAGCACTGATAATTTTTTTTGTAGTTGTTGCTCCACTTTTCTGAAGTCAGAGGTTGAAAATATAAGCTTCAGGAAAGGAAAGGAATTGGGAAAATTTGGGAAGTCTTAGGGAAACAAGTTCTTGAACTTACTCATGAACTCATAAGAAAGATCTGACATTAAGCAATATGCCAAAATTATTTGAAACCTAATCATGGAATAAAAAAACTGCTGAGGTACCAGATAGGCCACTGGGTGGCATACATATGAGTTTGGTCTGAGGATTAAACTAATTATGCTGTGCCGTGTCTAGGACCGCTCACTTTAGGAGGGCAGAGGAACAAGAAAAACCATTAGTAGGGCAGAGGAACAAGAAAAACCATTAGTGCAAGATTAGCCAGAACTCAAGGAAATAGAGAAGCGGTGCAAACAAACCAGGGGTATCAGAACTTTCTTTGAGCCTCCAGAGATTTCTTTTTCATTGAAATTGAAATAGAAGGCCCCACTCAAGCACTTTCTGTCTTTACAGTAAAAATAGGTATTTCACCTCAGTACTTACTTCTAGATTTGAGGCTTCTTCTACCCTTGGCTATAGATAACCAAGTGAAGATAAGTTATCAGTATCACTATGGTAGTACTTCATTTTCTGGCCCATGTTTCTCCCATCTGATTGCCACTGTTTACTTTTCAGAGTCTTCAAAGATCTGCCCTATGCATTCTGCCAGCATTTACATCTGTATTGAGTAGGAGAAACAGGTGGAACTATTGCATACATCATGCCTTGTTACAAGTATGTCAGAATTTTTAGAGTAAAAAATTTATAGTACAAATTTTTTTACAGCAAAATCATGAACATTTTAATTTTATTTATTAGAAAGCATAACATAGCAAATATCTAAAATATTCTTAAGTGATTCTGAGACATATTTCCCTTTGGAAAGCAAAATATTCATATCTATCCAATTATTGAATAATCAAAAAGCAAATTTTTATAAAGCCTTCCTCCCCTTAGCTGCTCCCTCTTATATTATTCTTTTATTGAATATAGATTTTTTTCATACAACATATTCTGATGAGGTTTTCCCTTCCTCCATCTTCTCCCAGATCCTCCTCACCTCGCACCTCTCCACTTCTGCACCCATCAAAGTTCACCCATCTATCTCTCTATCTAACAAGCAGGCATATTTAAAAAAAAAAGGAAGAAAGAAAAAGCACAAGAAACACACATACACAYACACACACCACAGCACAGCACACCACACACAATCATAAAATCTCAAGTGTAGGTGGCATCTTTCTTTTTCTTGACCTTCAACCTTTGAGCAGGTATGCTATAATTTATTTAAATTGTGATATCATTAATTCTTGATCCTATTTTATCTTTTCATTGAAGATAGATTTTTTTCTCGCATAACATATCCTGATTATACTTTCCCTTCCATCTGCTCCTCCCAATGTCTCCCCACCTCCCATCCCATCTGGATCTACCCCTTTTCTGTCTCTCATCAAAAATAAAAACAAAAAACCACTGTTTTCTATGGGATAATGCAATAAAATAAGATAAAACAAAAGTTAACACATCAGAATAGGACTAAACAAACAAGGAGAAAGAAAATACCCCTAGAAAACGCACAAGAAAAAAATACAGACCCACTCGGGGTTTATATCACATACTCAGGAATCCCATAGAAACACAAAACCGGAAACCGCAGTATATATGTAAAGACATAAGTTACAGTTGTGTAGCTTGGTCTTCTTGTAGGACTCCTAACAGTGGGAGCAGGGGCTGGCTCTGACTCTGTTGCCTGCCTTTGGGACCCTTTCCTCCTACTGAATTGCCTTGTGTAGCTTTAATGGGAGAGGAGGTGCCTAGTCTTAATGCAACTTGATATGCAATGGCTGGTTTATCTCCATGAGAGGCCTGCCCTTTTCTGTATTGGTGGATTGGTGTGGGGAATGGGGTGGAGGAGTGGGGGGTGGGGGTTAAGGGGAGAGACTGGGAGGAGATGAGGGAGGGGAAACTGCTGTGGAAATGTAGGGCAAAAAACAGAGAAAATACATATGTAAATAAAATAAATCAAAATAAAAATAGATGTTTTTAAAAGCCCTGATATGAAATTATGAGACAAAGAGCCTCCAATGATGCATGCAGCCTACCCTTAAGAGTAGTTTCTTTCCTCAATGAGAAAAAGAAATGTTCCTGATTGGAGATTGCTTCTGGGTTAGGGATAGGGGCATGTGTGTCCATGTCTCCCTTCAGCTCTAGGACCCCCATCTGGTGAAGACCTGTGCAGGCCCTGTGCATGCTGCCTCAGTTTCTATGGGTTCATATGTGCATCAATCCTGTTGATGTACAGGGCCTTGTTGTCTTCAATCCCCTATGGCTTATATACTCCGTTTGCCTTCTCTTCTGAAGGGGTTCCTGGTCCCGAAGGGAAGGAATTTGATGGAGACATATAGGACTGAGTGTTTCAAGGTATCCTACTCTTGGCATAATTTCTGTGGGTCTCTGTATTTGTTTCCACTGGAGGAAGCTTCTCTGATCATGGCTGATATGGGAGTATAGCAGAATGTCATTAGGAGTCATTTTATTGCTACAATATTTTAGACCAGTATTATTTTGTTTACCCCAGTCTCTGTGCTATCTAGTATTAGGTTCTTCGTCACTGAGGCAGTGTCTAGTATGGGTTCCATCTTGTGAAGTGGGCCTTAATTTGAACAGGATATTGATTGGTTATGCCCATAAGCTTTGTGCTACCATTGCACTAGCAATCTTGCAGGCAGTATACCATTGCAAATCAAAGGGTTCGTAGTGGGGATGGTGTTTATATTTCTCTTTTAGTCGCTGGTCTACTTGCTTTTCTGGTAGACTTGGCTGGCAGTTTCGCAGAAAATGCCCACTGGAGCTGGGAGCTGGGATAACAAAATGAGTGGGGAGAGGGGAATTGAAAAGAGGGGGAAGACTGTAAGGAGTGATCTGCTACAGACATGGGGTGAGACTGGGCAATTAGATTTGGAAGAGAGGAAGGAGATGTGAGGATCAGAATATAGGCTCCTTGCTTTCTTGGCCAGAGTGGACTACAGGTTCCCAGGGAATGGCTGCTGGAGTTGAGGACTGGAATAAAGTGATTGGGTTGGGGGAGGTTAGAGTGGAAGATGCGTATGATCTGGAGATGGGGACAGGGAGGGAGTCAAGGCAGCAGCAAGCTGCTACAGAGATGAGGATGGAGAGGAAAAGGGGGGAAGATCTGCAGTTAACCTGCTTCCCTAGCCTGAGTGGCTTTGCGGTTCCCAAGGAATGCTTGCTGGATTTTGAGGCTGGTATAAAGTGATGGGTGGAAAGGAGGAAGGCTGGAGGATAAGATCTATGTGATTTGTTGAAGTTGAGGAAAGAGAAAGGGGAAGCTGCAAGAGGCTGCAGCAGGAAGTTTGCTACAGAGCTGACGATGGGAGAAATGGAGGAGAGGTAAAGATCTACAGTTAATCTACCTGGTCCCTTCATAAGTCTGAATTTATCCCAAATTGATTTTGTTATTTTTATAACATTTGTTTAGGAGATAGTTCCTCAAGTGCTGAGGAGCAGTATTGACTTAGGTAGTATAATTTAGAGTCAGACAGGTTTTTGAAAAGATTATTTGTAAGCTGCTTGGATATATACATATGTGAAGTGAAATGGTTACTACAGTCAAGCACCCTAATATGTCCTTCATCTTTTCTGTGGTAAAAACATCTAAAATCTATACTTTGACAAATGTATAGTGTATAATATTAAATAGTTTTATGTTACACATTTCATATTTAGATATGTATAGCCCATGTAGCTGCAACATGGTATCTTTTGACCTATACCTCCAATTCCTCCCTTCCTCATTGTCCTGACAACTACTATTCTATTTTAATTCTATCCTTGACTTTCTCATCCTTCTTGATGCCATATGTAAGTTAAATCTGAATCATAGAGTATTTTGAGTTTCAAAGTCTCGCTTATTTTATTTATCATAATGTCTTCCTGGCTTATTCAAGTTGTTGCAAACAACAGCATCTTCTTATTTTTAAGGTTGAATAATGTTCCATTGAGTCAATATTCATTAACCCTTCATCCATCCACTGATGGACACTGAGGTTAACTTCATGCCTTAGATGTTGTCAATAATGCTATAATAAACATAGCTATGCAGATTTCCCTACAGATATTAGTATTACTGACTTTGATATATATTCAGATGTGGAGTGTCTGGGCTGCGTGGTACATCATATTAAAAGCCTCTCCCACATAATCTCCATATCGTTTATGGAGGAATCTCCATAAGTTTTCAATTATAATGAATTTGCCTTCTCGTAACAGATGAAATTTTCTTTTTTGTTACATTCTGGTCAGTACTTCTTATCTTCTGGAGTGTTGTTGGGAGATGCCTAGGAAAAGGGAACAAGGAAAAAGTGAGTAAAGGAAGCTAAGCAGCCACCTGACTTTAGCAAAAGTCTAGCTAGCATCACCCTGATCCTCCAAGGAACTCTGGAGCAAGCATAGCACCATAGAGTTTTCTCCCTTGTGGCAAAGGGCTTTTGTTCTTACAGACTAAGTATCTCTTGTCTAAAATGCTTGTTTACAAGAAGCATTGAGATTTCAGAGTTTTGCAGATTCTGAATTATTCACACAAACCTGTTGAGATTTCTTAATTGGAATTAAAGTTATCCAAACTTTTTGCATGTCATGTCAGCACTCAAAAGTATTATTCCAGAGCATTTATGAATATCCATGCTCAATCTATCCATTGCAGTCAGTCATTGGTTGTGTTGAGCGCATAACCTCGCAGGCATGGCTGGAGAAGGTGTCCACCAGCTGAGAGCAATTCTCCACAGAAGAGTGCAGCTGCGAGCTGTTAGCAGCCACCACTCCATAGCTGCTAAATATAAAATAAATAGAGCTGGTCCTGGCTCTTGGTAAACTAGAGTAAGCAGCTGGGGATGGGTGTGCCAGACTTGTAAACAGGGCCTGGGTGGGGCAGTCACACCATCTTTACAATGATTAGTCACACATTTCAGTAGAGATAATCACCAAGTGCTGCCATTTCCTCTAAAGCAGAGAGCTACTAAGCAGTTGTGACACTTCAGGGACTATGTCTACAGTGAAATAATCGACCTCTAGGGCACACATGGAGAAGGCACAAGACTCCCTTGAGAAACTTATTGAAGATGCAGGTTCCAGTGTCAATGCTGAGATTATTCTTCGGGAGCTCTGCTACAGGAGCTGCTTTGTAACAAGGATGATGTTCATGTTTCTCTTGGAGATTATGTGGGTGGTCACGAAATCCAAGCTATTTCAATGATGACAAACATCATTCTATTTAAAAACATGTTCCCACAATCAAAGCTAAAGTGTAGAACTTAACATAAAATTCAGCAGTTTCTTCTATAGTGACGTTGATATCCATAAAAGGTATTTTATAGGATATTTGAATTAAGCCTGCATCAATTTCCTGTTAGAGGGAGCCACATAATTGCTTTATAAGGATCCTGGAATGAAGTGATTGAAGTGATTGTAAGCATCTGGGACATGGAAGCAAAAGTTCACAGCATGAGCCACAGGATTTGCAGAATTCTAAATAGGTGACTCCATTGGCAATGAATCAGCATTTTAGAAACATCTTCATATAATCCAAGGGAATCTGAGGCTACTAGCAAAAAAAAAAAAAAAATTAAGCCTGCTACTAAATACTTGGTACCCTGAGTAAAAATGTATGGTCTGGGAGAGAAGCATCTGTTCCTGACGTTGTGATTGTCCATTTAAATTGACATCAGCATCAACTCTATGGCCTCCCAGTATAAAAGACAGTATATTGATCAGTATCCATGTCTGCTTAACAATACCAAATCTGTACTGGTGACCTAGACAAAGACTAAAGTCAAAAATTGAATAGTATTTCCAAAGGAACAATATAAAATAGAAGCTAGTCATATGACATATGGGTAGAATTTGGGAAGTCTTGATTATAGGTATAATCAGGATTTTTATGACTAGCCTTGGCCATATAGCAAGCTTCAGCCTGTGTTACAGAGTAGGATCTTTTCTGAGTGCTAAGCATGGTGGTTCATAACTGAAATCCCAGAACTCAGAAAGCTGAGGTAGAAGGATGTTTTCAAGAGTTCAAGGCCAAAGTGGGCTACACAGTGAATTTGAAGCCAGGTCAGGCTATAGAGTGAGGCTCTATCCTTACAGTGGATGAATGAATGACAAAATAAATAAATAAATAAAATTCGAAACAGAATAGCGTGAACTCACAGCAACTGAAAAAGATAGGGCCCATAAGTGGTTCATGAAAACCCCCTCCTGCCCAAGGAGCTAATGGTAGTGAATAGTTGCTACAGGAAAGGGAATTATTTTTCTTCAGGCATCTACTCCATGCTCATGCAAGCACCCCTAATTAAACTCAGCAACAAAAAGAGACATGAAAGAAGGAAGGACATTGGTTGGAAACAGTAAGGGTTTCAGAGAGTGTAGGAGCAGGTTAAGAGAGGGCAATGGGGCGAATAGGCTCAAAATACACTATATGCATGTTTAAAATAGTCAAAGAATAAGTAAAAACAAAAAAACCCAAAACGTAAGACCTAGTCTAAAAAGAAATATGTAATAAACAATCAAACAACCAAAGTAAAACTAGTCTAACAAATCAATAGCCGGACAAATACTCTTTCCATGTGTTTCTGAGAATTTGCCTATGTACTGTGAGAGCTGTATACTGGGATGACTTAGGAAGATTTACTTAATTAGACAAAGTATTTTCCCACAGAGAATTTAAAAGAAAATAAACAATTAGTTATATACAGCTGCATGGATTTCTTTTTTTTTTCTGTCACTTTATCAGGTTAGCAAACACAGCACTACATGCTTAAATAAAGCAGTTGCTTTACTCATTTTAGGACTATTTGTCTTATTTATTGTTTTATTTTTAAATGTTTATAACTGCGTTTTTAAATGATTTAAAACAATTTCCTATACATAAATATACTGCACATTAAGCATATTTCCCACTCGACCCTCCATTGGACCCCATTGTTCTCCAAATCCCAACTTGTCTGACCTATTCTTTAAGATCAAATGAAAACTGAGTTTCATATGGTTCTATTTAAGATTTTATGGGCCATTAAAAACACAAAAAGTTTAATGATTACTGAGATCAAAATACCATTTGTGATCAAAGCAAATAAATATGATTGGTTGTTTCCAAAGGCATTATAGAGGTTGACCTCTGCTCAATGACATATTTATAAATATAGCATATCACTTTAAAGATGTATGAAGCACCTGGCTGTTTACAATCACAGTAATGACTGACTCTTTGTATGCTTCTGACATACAGTTAAATGAGCCTGTTTCTTGTTGATAAATCCTCATAGGACTCAGGAGGTCAAAGCAAAGAACCAGTGTGGTGTGGCAACCTATGATCATCCATCTTACATCCTCAAGGAAAAAGTAGCCTTGGGTTGAGGTGATGAGTTGTACACAAGAACTGATTCATGGGCTTATTTTTCTAGCTTCCTTTATGTGTTCATGAAAACAGGCAGAATTGACTTGACATGCCTCTGAGGAGAGGTTCAAAACAATAACTAGGAATGAGGTAGCATGGGAGCTGTGATCCTGTGAGGCCATTTTTCTGCCTGAACTTTGTAGTCTCTCAGGGAACACAGAGACCTTGCAATGAATGTGGATGAATGTGGACAGTCACACCTTTCTTACTGGATGTGTTTTCTGGGAATCTGATTTTGAGGTATTATATAGGAGGCTGTATGTTCATTCAGGATTGTACCCTTGGGATCAACATCTGGTGAGAAAAAAGATAAGGAAACGGGAGTGGGCAGAAGAAGGCCAGCTGTATCTCAGTAATAGCCATAAAGACTCCCCAAAGGGACTCTGGAGCTAGAATGCTGCCTCAGAATTGTCTTGAGTTGGGCCAAGATGGGTGAAAATTTATATTCCTGTACCTGTATGTCACCGTATATGGTCACCCCATAAACTCATGAAACTATCTGATTGTTCCAGGTATTGTCTTCAATTGAGACAGCCTTTAAGTGAGCTATGAACTAAAGGCTATCTACTGTCAATTTTTTCCTCACAGCTGGGATGTCATGGACTTTACTGTAGGGGGATCTGCACTGCCTTAACTAGTACACTCCCTCAAAGCTGGGCTTTTGTTTATCTGAGTGACAGCAGCTGATGAAAATCTAGGATTTCGGCTACTAGCTCTAATAGGGAAGTCAAGATACCTGAAGTTGGTTGCATCTGTCTCTCAAAATAATATTATTTCAAGATGTGACATGAAAGGGCAAATGTGCAGACCTTTTGGCCATCAGCCTGTCTACAGGAATAAAGTGAAGTACAAAATGGGGGTGATTACAGACTTGGGGTGTGTGTGGAGCATCAGAGCAGTGGATGAGCATTTTACCCAAGTTGTTTGGCAGTCAATATAGAAAATATCAAAGCAGATAAGCCAGGAATGATGGCTCAGGCTTTTCCTCAAAGCACTTGTGAGACTGAGGCAGGAGGATTGYTATGAGTTCTGGATCAGTCTGTGTTGCATAATGAGACACTGTCTCAATGCCCTTCCCCTCCCCCCCCCCAAAAAAAAACATGGGCCAATGATACATCTAAGCAGGCAAAGACTTACATGCAGGCCTGAAGATCTGAGTTCAATTCTCAGAACCCATGTTAAGGTAGAAGGGAAGAACTGACCCCACAAATTTGTCCTCTGAATCCCCCTGAAGTGGCAAGTGCCGCGGACCAAACTCAGTCGGGAATATTAGTCGTGGGAAACCAGGGTTCTTTTGGTCCAGGAAGATACAGATTCAGCGAATGACACACAGACACCAAACACAGAGGTGGTTTTAGAATCTGAGTGTATTTTTTACCTTTCAAACAGGAGTTTTTAAGCATGAGGGATCGACATTTCCATTTCAAAAGATGTATCCAGTAAAGCAGGCACAAGGGACAATTAGCATAACCGTTTGGCAAAAGGAAATATAAAATCAACCAGGTAAAATGTTTCCGTATAACAAATTTAGAAGCTCAAACACAAACAACATCGATCTTCCTGATATAAACTTTTAAAGAGACTTCAAAGGACGTTTTCTCAGACCCCCTGAGTCTAAATGAGTCTCCGTGAGTAAACTGCCTGACACCTAGCTTTCATCTGTAAAAACCTGAGGTTCCCTTTAAATCTATAATAATTTTGTATGGAGTAGGCAGGCCAAATTTTAATGCCTTCATAAGTTCTACATAGCCTTATTAACCTTTCATAAGTTTGAACTGCATTTTGAACCATACCTGACAAGTCTGTCAAGAATGTTGGTTTTGGCCAAAAATTCCCTAGGGTGGGGTCTGCAAGACAAAATCAGTTCCTCACAAGCTTCCACTGAGGAAGCTCTGAGCTTTGCACTAACTCAAATGTAAATTTAATCTTCCCAACACCCACCTGTCCGGCAAGGACATAGTATGAGGTTCCTCAAATGTAAATATCTTCTAATCTGAGCCTTTTGTCTAAGACCAGGCCCAACACCCATGTGTCCTGCAAGGACTGTGTATGAGGGTCAAATAACAAAAGGAACTTGTACTTTTAGGATTCCCGGAAAAATTTTACTCATGTTTCATATTTCCATTGAGATCTCCTTTTTAATCTTGGGGGGCAGGGGTAAATGTAATTATGTAAACGATTAAGGCAAAGCACTGCAGTTCTAAGAAAAGAGGTTTTTGGCCAGTGATTTTACTTCAAAGAATGGATTACAACTTACTTTCTCAAATTTACTCAGCCTCAAGCTACTAGGAAGAGGGGAAGTTTAGAAGCAAAGTAAATTGCCAAGTGAGACTTCGGCTTCTAAATAGGGGTGTTCCACAGGCTCTAGGAAGCAATTTTTTCCACCTCAATCTGTGGAATTCTGTCACCCAGAACCTACTGGAGCTGCCGCAGCAGGCAACTTCTGATTTGTTTGGAAAGTCAGTTATGTCAAATGATGTTTTGCTGGGGCACACAGGTGAAAGGATATTTTGCTAAAGTGGGCACGTGAAAGGATGAAGGATGGTCTGATGGAATACAAATATGATCCCACAGACAGTGTGAGCTCACACATTGGTTTGCTTTGCTCTGACTCACTATTCTTCACAAGATACACATAGGTTGTCTCACTTTACATTGTGTTGCTGAGCTCCATTTGTGGTGACACCTTAGAGAGAATTTTGCAAAAAAAAAAAAAAATCCACCTTCTCCTGAGGTTTCTGTGGCTTCAGGCTGGTTGGCAAGCCTTGCAGTTTCTTCTGGATTGAACTGTCCTTTCTGGTTCATGTGTGGTGTCTGCCAGGAGGGCTGGATGCAGCTGCTGATATGTATTTGGGCTTTGCTACTGGACTAAACTTCTGATATCCTGCCAATAAAGATAGGACTCACCTCCAAAGGATTATTTCTAAACAAATCTACTTCCTCTGTGTCCTAATAACTTTTCTCTTCCACTTCCTCTGATGGGTGGTGGGCTAGAGGAGAGAGTGAACCCTTATTAAAATAGGTTGGAAAAATTATGCCTACACCCCTCCGCCATACACACACTGTAGCATGTGCATGTACACACACACACTAATAATAATAAATACAATTAAAATTCATTGCAATTCAGGGGAAAGCACAGCACTTGAATGAGTGTTATCAAGACTGACCTTGACTTTGACATTGCATTTTACATATATAACCTCATGAAATACTTTCACAGTTTACTCACGATAGCCATTAATGTGCCCATTTTAGGGAAAAATAAGCCAGTTTTGAAAGTAACTTACTCAAAATTATACAGCTGCTAAGTGGCAGAAATTCTGGAGACAAATACTAGTTTGCTAGATTATATGACTGAGGCAAACTATTACCTCTCAATTCCTTGGTTTCTTCAGTTTTAAGATAGGAATGGTAGTGTCTACTTCTTCTAGCTGTTATGACTATTTAATGTACTGTTAGAGTCCTCAGAGCAATGTCTGGCATCCCTTATGAGTTATGAAACTGCTTACTAAGTGAATTGGTTGGTACAGTTCCAAAGCCTACTCTATGGACTGGTACATTATCCTGGCATACTCATTCTTGGGATGTGCCTRGAGAGAGGGAAGCAGCCTAATTCAAAAGAAGTAGCTATGTTTCCAGGCAACCAATCACTCACCCATACACAGATAATGTACATCTTTTTATGAGCTAGGCAATTTTCTAAGTAGTAGAGCCAAAACAAGAAATAGATGCACCATATGCTCAGATATTGCAGAAGTTATATTCTAGAGGGGAAAATGACTCAAAACAATATATGTATATGTATGTGTATATGTATTGTTATATATGTATATGTATCTTTATATATAATATATAATGGGAGCATTGATAAGAAGAGTGAATGAACTGAAAGCAGGAACCAAGGCTCAGGGAGGTATGTTAGTGAGACCAGGGGAAGGGGAAAATGTGTGCTCTTTTAGAAAGAAAGATGAAGAAAGCCATAATGATATGGCACTAGAACAGAGATTGCAGTGAAATGAGAAAGGATTTTTGGTGGTAATTGGAAAGGCAGGACACAACAAGTTACATAACATTAAGGAAAACAAGAATGGGCCACCAGAGTTGTCCCAAGTGAGGGATACAAATTGCCCTTGGAATGATAATGTTCAAGCAGTGTTCTTCCCCAGAGCACATGCCCAGGTGGCTAACAACACAATAACCCACATTACCTTGGAGAGCTATCTAGGTGTCATCTCACTTCCTGTCCCCTAGGCCTATTTCAGTTGACTATTCTACTATTTATGTAGCTTTTGTATAAATCGATTGCTGCCTCAAAGAAAAAAAATAAATGCAGAGCATTCTGAAATTTCAACAACATTCTTGGGAAAAAGTTCAAAGGTTAAAATGTTCCTTTGGATTTAAGTAGCTAAACAGACAATGCAATACTGGACGAGTGATCCCTGGACCACACAGGGGCAAGAACTAAAGTCAACATTTGAAAGTTCTTGGGACAAGAGCTAGCAGATGAATGGTTTGAAAATTCGAAACCATAAACTCTTTTGCATCTTGATAACACATCAGCACTGCCCACATATTCTAGAAGCCATGGAGGAAAGGAGGTTGTAATTGCTTTGTGATGTTGGCAATGGTTTGTTCTGAGGCCAGGTTCAGATTTCCCAGTTTCTGAATTATAACCAATAATTATTGTTACTTTCTTCCGGAGATAGTGGCTGGACACTGTGGTAAGGATGAAGTCTCTGCTCTTTAAAGTGTCTTAATCATGGAAGCCTTAGAATTAGTAAACTGAGCAGCCATTTCCATAGCAGAAAAATCATCTACCGTTTGAACCAGGGAGGGAGCTTTCAGCTGTTGTTTGTTGACCTGAGCTGCGAGAAACAAGATGACAGATTGGACAAGCAACACACCATGCAATTTATGCCCTTCATGGACTGTCAAACATTAATTTAATTTAATTTAATCATTACCATCTGGTCCTTATATAGCAAGACAGCTCCAAATAGATGTTTCCTTATCTTGAACTAGTGAACAGAGTCGTGTTTTGGACAGCAGCCACTTGCATGGAAGGGGGGGGGGCAGAAACAGTACCAGAGGGGAGATTCATAGCAAGGTCAAGCACATAGCTATCAGCAGCCCAGGAAGCTGTAAATGGGCTCTGTTATTGGTGCTGGTCCTACTATGGGTCAATAGACCCTTCAGTATCCCATCATGAAGGCAGAAGTACCAAGCCAAATACTCGTATTCCTGAATATCACCAAAGGGCTGGGATGTTTTCTAGGTGACTGGCTTGGAAGCCCAAGTGACAGCTTATATAATTATTGAGCTCTGGCAATTTGGATACAGATTTGGACTAAATAACCTTTAAGGTTCCCTCATCTCTGGGAATTTGTGATTCTTTGTATAGGTAATGGTACAAGACCTAGTAAAGAGTGAGATTAAGTATAAATAAAGTCCTACAGGTCAAGTTTGTCCCAGAAGAAATTTCCCTCTCTTCCCAGTCCCCAGATTGAGTACAGGGTTATTAGTGGCTAGTCTGCAGCAGGCTGGTTGCTAATGAGCTCATAAGGATTGGAGAAGGAAGCCATTTGTATTTTTTAATTGTACTGTCTCCATTGCCACATAGCTTCTTAAAAACTGGAGGATGTCAGTCAGCAAGCTAGTCCTGACTCCAGGAGTTAAACGCTGCAGTTTGCTCTTACTTTATCAGCAAAGATTGTATAACTTTGTAAGGAGAAGTTTTCCCCTTTCCTCAGAAAATAGAATCAGGTCTTTCCCCCTGATCTTCTAGTAATCTGTTCTATGTCACTATCTCCCAAGCAAAATGGCTGCCATCTCTGCAGGGTCAGCTATGCTTGCTTGCAAGAGTTCATCACTATGAGGCAGGGCAGGTTCAGAGACCTTCTCCTGTGTACTCAATCCTTCCTCACAGCCATGTGTACAATTCAGCTCTAATTGCACTGTGGCCTCTGGTTCTTGGGGAAGACTACTGGGGAAGATGAGAGGAAGGGCCTTCATTTGCAAGGATATGGGGAAGCTGTCCCTGTTGTAGCTGTTCTGGGGGTTCCCACACTCCTGTCAGTAACCCCTCACTCACATTACATAAATAAGATCAAAAGGCTCTCTGGTAACACACACACACACACACACACACACACACACACACACACACACGATTATGTGATGGTTAAGTGAAAGCAAAATTTCTTGTTGGGTGATTTTCTTCTCTGGCCAGATGTCAGAATGAGCAGAAGAAATACGTAGAGGCTTCAAGCAGGGAAAAGGAAAATGGTACTATGAAAATTTTCCCTTTCAAATTTCAAGACTCCCTGTTCTTCCCAACACTAGCTATGTCTCTCCATCCACATCTTAGCAACCAGCAAGGACAGACCCTCAAGCACTTCTGAAATACAATGCCACCTTACCACATAATGTACATCTTCTATTCTTACTATGAAACTTTTTTTCATTCTGAAGAGGAACTGACAACACTTTTCATCCTAGAGGGCGAGGGGAAAGTGCAACATCAACAAATGTGCAAAAGAGAAAACATGACTCATCATAAAGCAGAAAGTCATTTTTTGTTCTCTTTTTGTAACTTCAAGGAGTATCTTTCCCTATGTTTTCAGGGTTTTGTTGTTGTTGTTGTTCTTATGAAGAATGATTTTTTTCATACAGAACCTATTCTGATACACATGAAATCATATTAAAAGGACATAATCCACGAAGGTATGTGGCCCTTGATAAGTAAAGTTTCAGCCATCTTCTTGGAAGTAAATCCAGCCACAGGCTGTAGAATTACCCAAGGGTAGAGGTCCACAGAAGCGGACTAGATAAGGAACAGTGGGAGGGACCCAGTGTGTTTCAGTAAAGAAGGGATATCTAAGATCAGTGGGAAAATAGGCTGGGTTTATTCTCTAATTCTGTGGAAGTTAAAACTAGAGAGAATCAAATGTAGAATGAGTCACAGAGATGACGCCTACAGTTCGAGAAGCGTAAGGAAGGAAAGCAAAAGCAGCTAATCTTTAAAGAAGGATTTATTTTATTTTTATTTTACAGATATGAGTGTTTTGCCTGTATATATGCATGCATGGACACTGCCTGTGCCTACTGCTCAGGGAGGCCAGTAGAGAGCCAGATCCCCTAGAACTGGAGTTAATGACAATTGTGGAGCTGGAAATTACACCCAGATACTCTGCAAAATCAGCCAGTGACCTTAGTTGCTGAGCCTTCTCTTGAGCTCCTAAGGCAGCTGATCTTTATTTATTATCTATTTTATGTCATAAATTGTGCTACCCTTGAACTTTCTTCACAGAATCTTAAAAGATAACTAAAGAGTACGTTCTCTATACCTATGAAGGGTAAGAGTTGGAAAAGTTAAATAACTTGCCCAAAGCTGCATACCTCTTGATAGAAAAATCGGTTAGACCCCCCAGATCTGCTTGGGTGCCAGTGGCCTGTTTCCTTCATATCTCACTGTCTGGAAATGGAATGAGTCGTCTTTATGAGCTAATGTGTTTTTTGGGACTGGGATAAATTAAAACAAAGACTAGGTGCTTTTTAAAGGGAATTTATACTGATACAGAGGTACTACAAATAGTTTCTAACAATTTCTTTTACTACATACATGTTGCCTAACTAAAATCCAACACTCTGTCTTCTAGAATGTCTATTGTGTTTTCAATTATAATGATGCTTTTGGCTAAGTCATCATTCTCAGAAAATGGAACTGAAGATATAGTCCCATGAAGGTTAGAGGATCAAACCCACTTTTTTTTGTTTTGTTTTGTTTTTTTGGTTTTTTCAAGACAGGGTTTCTCTGTGTAGCCCTGGCTGTCCTAGAACTCACTTTGTAGACCAGGCTGGCCTCGAACTCAGAAATCCTCCCAAGTGCTGGGATTATAGGCGTGTGCCACCACCGCCCAGCTCAAACCCACTTTTTGTAGTTGGTAGCCAACCCATATTCTCTCAACTATCACCATCCTAATTCATACTGTGGGGTCCTTCCATAAGCATCCACAATTCTCTATCTTAGGAATTTCATTTTTTGTTATGTTATGTTTTGTTTTGTTTTACAGGGAAACAGAAATGAACACCCTCCAAGGCAGCTCTCAGTCAGTAATTGAAAATGTATCCAAATCTTGCCAGATATATGTGGAACACAAAATGAACCCTGGTTGAGGATGGTTTCTACTTGCTTGTGGTACTCATAGTAAATGTGTGTGAAGAGATGTAGGATGTGGTGAGGCAGCACTGTTTGGGTGGACTGTAGGCGAAATTATCTGAGCTGGAGAGTTTACTGGAGGAGACAGGTGGAGT